>BLKR01015051.1:0-120588 GCA_011170035.1 Teleogryllus occipitalis
GGCATGTAATTGTAACGTATGAACTTGGCAGAATTAAATGTGTATTCCATTGAAAATATTTTCGAAATTTCTGTTGTACATCTTACTTCACTAAAAGTGATAATACTTTGCATTTACAGACCTCCAACAAAGAGAACTGCAGATTATATTTTGTTCTTAGAAAACCTGGAGATAACACTTAACAAAGTCAGCAATCGCTCTTTTGAATCCATTGTTGTATGCGGAGATTTTAACATTGATTTTCTGGTCGAATCTTGCGAGAAAGAAAAGTTTCTCAATTTAATTAATTCCTTCAATTTAGACATTACAATTAATGTACCTACACGAATCACACAAAATTCGATGAAGGCAATTGATCAAATTATAATTAACAAAACTACTACTCGATATGAAGTTGAAACAAAAGATTTAGGATACAGTGACCACGATGCACAAATTCTTACCATTATAAGAAATGCGATCACTGACACAATAAATAATACACGTATGACTAGATTGTTTACTAAAAGTAAAATTAAATTATTCATAGACTACTTGATGCAGGAGTCATGGGAAGCGGTTTATAATACTGTTGATACAAACGAGAAATATAATTCTTTTTTTTCAACTCTTTCAATTCATTTTAACACTTGCTTTCCTCTTCAAAAACGAAAATTAAATATTTCACGGAAAAGCAATTCTTGGATAACACAAGGGATTAGGACATCTTGTAAAAACAAGCGAATTCTTTCTTTCATTTCTAAACGTCATGACGTATCTCAAGATTTCCTTATCTACTTTAAAAAATACAAAACATTGTTACGAAAAGTCATAAGGCAGGCAAAAATCATGAAAAACGATCAGGATATTTTGAACTCAAATAATAAAACAAAATCAATGTGGAATATAATAAAAAATACTACCAAATCAACTAGAAAACCCGTAGAGAATGTTGTTTTAAAATATAACGATATAAATGTCAACGATCCGGCAACAGTGGCTAGTCTCTTTAACCAATACTTTTCGAGAATTGCTACCGATCTCACTAAAGGTCTTCAGGCACAAAATTCAAAAACAGACAGTGCACCCAAAATTTTAGACACAATGTTCGTTTCCGAAACTTCTTCCTATGAAATTCTCAAAATAATCGGTAAACTAAAAAATAAATATTCGTCCGGTTTAGATGAATTCCCAGATTCTTTGTTAAAGACTTGTGCGTATGCCATTATACACCCGTTAACTCACATATTTAATGCATCTTTATGCACTGGAACGTTTCCAGATATTTTCAAAACAGCTAAAATTAAGCCGCTCTACAAAAAAGGCAACAAAAATGAAATTCAAAATTATCGGCCCATCTCTCTTCTATCAGTTTTTTCAAAAATATTAGAGAGACTTTTTTACGTACGAATGGAAACCTTTCTCACTAAACACGACGCGCTTTCAGATTGCCAACATGGATTTAGAAAATCAAAATCAACGGAAACAGCTATATTTTCTTTTCTTAAAGATGTCGCCTCATCATTAGATCAAAACGAGGCACCTATTGGATTATTTTTAGATCTCTCAAAAGCTTTTGACATCATTGATCATGACATTTTACTTTCAAAATTACCTTCATATGGAATCCGTGGTATTGCTCTAGATTGGTTATGTTCGTACCTTAAACAACGATCTCAGAAAGTTGAAATACCTTACTGGAATGATGGAACATTACGTACGCACCTTTCCGACTCTTTGCCCATTGCATGTGGAGTTCCTCAAGGATCGATTTTAGGCCCTATTCTGTTCCTACTTTACGTAAACGATATGCCCTCGACGATTCGAAACGGAAGAACGGTTCTCTTTGCGGATGATACGAACATCCTTTGCAATAAAGAAACCGTAAATAGTACAATATCAGATGTTTCAAATTGGTTCCGAAATAACAAATTAATAGTAAACGAAAAGAAAACGGTTTTAATGCAGTTTTCCATTTCAAATAAACAATTCTGTGCTCCATTGAAAATGAACAGTGTACCATTGACTCATGTTAATGCAACAAAATTTTTAGGTCTCTCAATTCAGTCAAACCTTAAATGGAACGTCCATTTAAATGAATTGAACACAAAATTAAGTTCATTATGCTACGCGTTCAGAATTCTTGCAAATTCAGTCAGCCTTCATACTGCTCGTTGTGTATACTTCGCGAATGTTCATTCCCGCCTGAGATATGGCATAATATTCTGGGGAAATACATCTTATAGCTCCCAGACTTTTAGATTACAAAAACGAATTGTACGAATAATAACCAAATCCCACCCACGTGATTCTTGTAAGCCTATCTTCATTAATCTAGGAATTCTACCATTACCGTGTCTTTTTATTTACGAATCAGTGGTTTTTGTAAAAAATGACTTGCTTAAGGGCGGGAATATATTTTCAGAAAATGCCGAAGTCTATTACTATAACACTCGACGTAGAAATCATATTCATCAGGTGACAGTATCAACAGCTCATTACAAAAAATTCACATACAATACATGTACATTATTTTACAACACTTTGCCAGATGACATTAAACGATTAAATTCAATAGAAAAGTTTAAATCACAAGTGAAATCGTTTCTGCTGCATAACTGTTTCTATACAATTAGAGACTATACTGAGCATCACAAGAAAAGTAACATTAATTTTAACAATGATACATAATGCATTAATTACCATTTGGACTGTATAAATGAGTATAAACAACCTGTAACAACTATTGTAACACAGCTTCCGGGTCAATGACCCCCATCTCGATCAGGTTTTTCGTCCAGTTTCCCTGATCCATTGAGCAAATGCTGAGATGGCCCCTTGTTTTGCTTCTGGACATAAATGTAACTTCATTTTCTGTGCACGTCTTCTAGAATTCAGTGGGAAATACAATTATTCAAATTATCGTTTCCATGTTGTCGCGGCAGGAAGTAATAAGAGCCAAAATTTATTGCTTATTTATCCTTGAAAATAGATTTTATTACATGGGAGTTTTTGTTGTTTTTTTCTCCCTTTCAAAATTCAAAATTTATTGCTTATTTATCCTTGAAAATAGATTTTATTACATGGGAGTTTTTTTGTTTTTTTTCTCCCATTCAAAATTCAAAATTTAAGTAGTATATGATTTAGTGTAGGGATCACAGAATTTTGAAAATGTGCACAAATTCACTTTTCCGTAGCCCGTCATACGCAGTTTTTAGCATTTTTGACGTAAATAAATAAATAAAATAAATAAATTGCAAATACGTCCATGCCTACGCAGCATTCGAACCTGCAGCCTCCTCAGCTCAGACTGCCGCAATGACCTGCGCCACGGGCCCCGAAAAAGCGCCAATTTATTATAAATATTATACTTTTATAATATCATCACAGCTTCCTGTGAGGCGGTCCCAGCTTCCATTCCGGGTCGTGGTAACGAAGCTGTAACTATGTAATAGAAATCACCTCATTTTCTACTGATGTACGAGTACGAAGAAGTAAAGCTAAGACATGCTAAATATGCTAGGCAGGGAGACGGGAGTATGTCATGCTCGCCATACGTCTAGCTTACCCCCAGGCATGAATAATAAATAACTAGTGGGGCCACAGAATGGCACAGACTTTCTCGTACTAGTTAATTTCCTAATGTGTTTAGCCTAGGCTAATTTTCCTATATTGCCTCACCCTCTTGCCAGCTGGGCCAATACTATTTTTTTTTCACTTTTTCTCAACTTTTCGATACTCAACGAGTAGAATTGAAATAGTTAATTAGGACTATTACATAAGAAAAAAAAGTTCTACATGAAAATTTGCATTGAAGAATTCGAGGCCGTTCTTGAAAATAATTGTTTTTGAGCATCTGAAAATGCGAGATTTTGAACTCATTTTCACAGCAACGTTTTGAGTTTTCGAGAAACAACGTCAGAAATAATTCGAAGACTTGTGTTTACAAGTGCAATAATGTATAAGAATAGTTGTAACGTAAATATTAACGATTTTTTTTAAAAATATTACATTTATGTTGTTCAAAAAAATAAGAAACTAAAAATGGCAACGTATTAATTCGTGGAGTGTATTTAGTACTATCTGTACAATATGTTAAAAAATTGGAGCCCTTCTTGAGAAAATATTGTTCAAACTTGTCTGAAAATGTGAAATTTTAATCTGGTATTCACATAAAAATATTGAGTTTTTTGAAAAACTTTTAAAATATAATTTTAGACACTTGTACTCACAACTGCATTAATGTACACAAATTGACAGTACTGTAAGTATTAACGACGTGAGAGTGATTTCAAAATAATTACAATTGTGTAATTTTAGGGAAAACAGAATATTACAAGATAGCGTTTGTATTATTTTATTAAATACATGTTGCACTTCCCATTCAAAATATTTTGAGGAAAAAAATTCGAACGAAAATTCGTTTTTGAGAAAATATTGTTTTTAAAATTTCCTTTATTTCAATCAAAATTGCTGGAAAACTATTCAATTTTTTTAGAAAGTGTGTCTTCATTTAAAAATCGAATTTTAAAAAACAAAATTATTCGTCCGAGGACAAAAGTCCTTCATGAGTTTTGAAATTATAGGCAGGCACCTAAAAAGAATTATTTTAGCAATTTTCGAAAATTTAGGTACTTCAACGAAACTGACACTTGCATACGGTTTTTAATGTCCCTTGCACTATCTGATGATGAAGTTAAATAAAAATATTTGAAGTCGTTTTTGAAAAAAATTAAAAATACCATTGAGTCTTCATACAAGGGTTGAATAAAAAGTAATGAGAAATTTTGTTCCTCTGAAATAACTTTATTGACGTAGGTACTTACATTAACACATCTAAAATACAATCGCCTCCTTTATTAATGACCTTTTTTCAAATGTCGGGGAGACGTCGTACACCATCTGCTGTTCTATTTCTGGTGACGTCCCATATAGACCACCCTAGACCATGAATAATTTCTTCTCTGGTATTGTACCGGCTTCTTCGCAGTGGTTCCTCCGTTGTGCTGAAGAGATCACAATCACAAGAACTCATATCGGTAAGATGAGATGATATGAGTAAGATGGATGTTCCAGAATTCCGCATTGCCAGCGGCCCTAGAGTTCTCCACGTGGGGTTGTTCTGAACGGGGGTTATCCTCCACATCATCTCTGCCTAAACTGAACACTTTCACACTTCGTGCGACTGTAGAGTGTGAGAACTCTGCATCACCAGATGCTTCACGCTGTCCCTGAAAACATTCTTACTTACTCCGACCTCGTGCCACTTCAGTTCGGAACCACGAACGTTGCTCTACCTGTTTCGTTAGGGGGCTAGCACTAATGCTATGAAGTTCCACGAATTACATACTAGAGTACTGTTCCCGCTCGCAGCACACAGTCGTCTATTAGTCCTTTGGTAATGACAGATGGCAGCACTCAGACTTTTAAGTTACAGCAATATTTTCACTACTTTTTTACGATATACGAGGTAAAGGGTACCACCAAATATTCAGATATTGATTTAAAATTCAAAGGGTCCCGACATCAGCCAGATCGATGGAAAAATATCACTTTGAAAAAAAAAACCTACTTACAATTTAGTTGTTCACACACGGGCGGACAGACGGACGGACACACGGGCGGACACACGGGCGGACGGGCGGGCGGGCGGGCAGTCAGCCGGATGGACAGGCAGACGGACCGACAGTCAGATGGACGAAAGGCGACTTAATTCAATGTTTTGGCATCAAGGATCTACAAAATGTGAATTCTATGTACATGTTTAATTTATAAGTATAGGAACAAGAATTATCAATGTTTTCGGTATCGGGAATTCACAATAGGATTTTTTGCCCGGAAGAAATCCGTTTTTCTGCGGGATTACGTACGCAGCATACGTGTATAATATGTGAGAACGTAATAACTGGGCCCAGGACTGTGAATACTGGTAGGCGGATTAAGTGGTCGGATTAACCATTGCTAGCCGGAGTAAAGGCGGATTAATCCGACACCAAATATATACTTCAGTATTATTATCGTACATAATAATTCGGTATCATGCATAATACTACGATATTATACAAAATACTACGCTATTAAACATAATACTTCGGTATTATACATAATACTTCGGTATTATACAAAGTACTTCGGTATTATACATAACATATGTAATAAATAAAGAAATAGAAAACAAACCTAATATATTTAATCTCTTCTGCGGAACTATTCGCCGGACGCTGAGAAGTTAAAATCAGAAAGATATCCTTTTAAAGTTCTATAAAGTGATGGCGCTTGCTTTATGAAAGCCATGACCCTGCTCTATGGAAGCGAAAATTGGGCCCTGAAGAAGAGAGATTAAAATAAAAGACAGCAAACTGAAATTTTGAAGATACGTAGCCGGCTATACATTAATGGACAAAAAAGAAATGGTATTAGAGCATAATTGAATATGAAGAATATCGTATATATAATGAAACAGTACCAACTAAGGTAGCAGGTATATGTTGAACGAATGCCAGACACAAGAATGACAAAATTCATCTAACAATACGTTCCAAAAGGATGATCATTAGAAAGACCAAAGAGGAGATGGCGAGACCTATGGTAAGGTCACGGAGCTCAAACCTTGAAGTTGATTTCTTGTCTTCCTTCTGCATATCTTTTCGCCTATTTTTAGAAATATACGCCTATCAAATTTTCCCATTTTGTGCAAGAAATTCTGCCACGGAAGTGGTTGCGCAGGTTATGTCACAATGACGTCAAGCGTACGATTTACAGTACTTTCCACCAGGAAAAATGTCTTGCCACAATGATGTATGTAGTACACCAACGGCACTAGGGGTTGAATGTAGATTGAATATTTCTAGTTAAACTTAATGGATTATATTTCTAATTATTAATACATTGATTCAATTATCTCAATAGAGGCGATACTAATACATTTGTTGATGGAATTAAACAATTAGACGATTTTAAAATTATAGTAGATGTATTAGAGAAACGAATCAGTGGAGAGCATAGGAATAATTTTTTTGAAAAATATTTGAAACTCTCAGTGACTAATGAAATGTATGTTTTCCCCAGTATATAATTTGAATCTCTGCTACAGTACTGGATGCAACAATTTAATGATTCGGATCTTTTGAGAAAACTTTGAGTATTTTTTAAATACATAATTTACTAATTTAGTGACCATTTGTTATTACATTAAGGTTCCTCTTTGAAGATATCTTGACTCCCTACGCAGAATAAAAATAAAATTTCACATACCAGCATCGTTCAGTTCAGATTGCAAAATCGGCAAGTATCGATATTTCAAAACTTCGATCTACAAAATTAGAAAATTGTCGACATAATACTTTGCTCTAAAATAACCATCTTTGCAAAAGTTGTTTAGAAGACTAACATTTACATGGGCACGGGGGAAAACTTAATTTGTGAGAGCCCGTTTTGATTTATATTTACGCTATTATTTATTATTTAGCACCAATGCTAACATACGGAAGCGAATCATGGAGCCGGACAGCAAAAAAGCAACAACGAATACAAACAGCAGAGATGAAATTTCTCAGGAGAGAGAATGGGTGCTCGATTTTAGATCAAATAAGAAATGAGGAGATTAGATCTGATCTAAAGATATTTTCCATAAATGACCGTATTAAAGAAAATAAACAACGCTGGATACATATACATAGAATGGATAATACAAGAATAACAACATCAGCATTATCTTATACACCTTTAGGAAGAGAAATAGGATGTCCAAGGAAAAGTTGATTGAAGTGAAGATGGAGCAGGCTATTAACCTAATCCTTGATAGTGAAAAATATGATTTATTATTTATATTTATTATTTTCTATAAAGTATACAACAATCTGATATTTAAGCACAATAACAAAAAAAGCATTAACGCCTGAGGATCACCTCAAGGAGTCGGTGCTTCCTAATTTCACTGTAGAAGTCTTCGGGAAGAAGGGGAGGCCCTAGGCCTACTGCACATACGTCGACCGTCTCTCCGCGCGCCTAACACGAGGAAATGCGTACAAAACACCAAAACATAATGTCATCTCTCATGTGAGAGATAGCCTACGCGAAGAGGGGGTACTCACGGTCACTTTTTGTTTTTTCTTTAATCAGTACCAATTCTTCCTAAGAACAAGTAAGTGGTTTTATATTAAAGATTAGTTATTAATAGACATCGGATGTTTAGGGAAATGCCTATTTTTTTCTAGAGAACTTATTTAAAGGCTGATAATATATGTCCACGAATCATGACAAATGATGACATATGACGAATTTTATAATGCTTATTTTTGCTTATTTTAGCATAAATGCCTATTTTTTGCATAAATACCTTTTTTAGGACTTTTTTGCCTTTTATTTATTATATTTATATACAATGCTAAGATATCGGGAAATCGGCGATGGTCCAACGTGACCATTCATTACGAAACCTTCAATTCACGTCTTGAAATTTAAAATTACGAGAGAATTCCTGAAAGTATACCAACTGATTTTTCTCCATTTCCCTATTTCACAAATACTAGCCGTGATCTGAGAACATGGACGATTGACAATACGCCGAGAGAACCGAAATTTTAAGTGGAAGTGGAAATAAATATAAATTCCGAGAAGGTTTCAGTGTTGCTAGTTTTGGGCTGCTAAAATATATGCCAGTCACATCGTTCAGATATCCTTCTCCGCATTCAAACTGATTTTGTCTCCCAGTCGTCGCAAATTTGAAATTGTGATCCTTAAAAAGTTACTGGTAAAATGTAAATATTACTGGTTAATGGAAACTGTTAAGAATAAAATGTAGAAGAGTTGTAAATATATAAATCTATTTTTACATGAAAATATACGAACTGGTTTTGTGCATTTAAGTTTACAAAATGATATAGACAAAAATTACAATTTTTCCATTTTATTGTGCATGTAACTTATGACGGTGCCTTTTTCCTCCTTATTCTTGACTTTTTCAGTGCCTTTTTAGGCGCCTAAAAGACGATTTATTAGTGCCTAAACATCCGATGTCTAGTAATTACATTAAAATCCGGTCTCTAATAATAAATGTGAATGGAGGGAAATGTATGATGCAGGGAAGAGATTTCGAGAACCCAATTGACTTCTAAGGAAGAGCTGAACAATAGAAAAGAATCTTTAATTTCATGTTTTGATAAATTGCATGAATGTGATTATATTTTAAAAGAGTGATTATTCTACTTGATTCAAATACGGATTTTATTTTGAAAATGAATTTCTGATCATTGACACTGATACATTTTGACGAAATGTTGCAATGCCAGAATATAGATCCCATGCCTAAGACATGGAAGAACTACGTGTACATGGTGCTCTACCTGGTGGGGCTGGCGTCACTGCTGGCTACTCTGGCGGTGTACGCGCTGCTGCCAGAGCTGCGGCGGCCGGTGTACGCCAAGGCCCTCATGTGCCACGCGGCGGCCCTGGCGGCGGCCTCATTAACCCTGGCGGTGAGCGAGTGCATCACTGTCGACTCCTACGCCGCGTGCGCCGCCTTAGGTGAGACTCTAAAGAGGATTAGCGCGGCAATTTTCAAATTAATTTTTATCTCACATGTTTTATACCATTATTATTATAAGTGTAGATTTGTTTCAGCTTAGTGTGCTGGATATTGAGAGAGAGTGGATTGTATGGAAGAGTAATTTCGCACATGCAATTCAAACCCTAAGATAGTTAAGTAGCGCGGTTACGATGGACTGTTGGTTACCGAATCATTTGTACAATACGCACGTATATGAAATTATGAGGAAAGAACACTGATTTACAATAGTTGCATCACGGCTCCTGCAGTATAAAACAGAATATGATACTTGATGGAAAGATGATCTTAAAAGCGAAGTTTTGAGGATACGTCAACCTGACATAGTGATAGACCTTGGAGAACTTTCCTGGCTTCAGACATGCGAACAATTTTATCATGCATTGCATGCTTTCATTCAAAGTTTAATTCACTAAGAGAATCAGCGCTCCTAAATATTAACGGATATGTGGGCCCCTTTATCACCCCGTTTCCTGGCAATCAACGTATGTAAACGTCTTGCCAGATTCTACGAATCCCGTTCACGGGCCAATACTTGCCACTGCGCTACATTTAAGCGAAAGTCACACGTATTTTGACAGCCTTTAACAATTTGTCTTCCTAGAGCTTCCAGGACATTTTAAATACTCTAATTTGATTGTGCAATTAATCCACACCTCTATTCACAAAAGCTTGCTTCGCGAAATTCTTGCTTCACACGGCGGGGGCGGCGGTTGTCGGCGAAGAAAACACGGTGGCCACACGGCTGTGTTCCAGCAGCGTTGTTTTTTTTATAATAGATCGTTGAGGAAGTGAAATAAATAAGAGCTCCGGAAATTGGAGGCGTTGGACATTTTAAAAATAGGTTAGTTGGTTACTTTTCACCTATAAGACGACAATCCGGGGAAACATATGATCCCTTAATAGTGTGATGCCTGAAAAAAGTATCTTTGTTGAGGTGGAAAACTAAAATAGACCAATAATACCAAAAATGTGAAATCCAGTGCGATTGGAAGCATTACAGTTTCATCAGTACACAGGTTGAGTCTAGCAGTACATATCTGATAAGTCTCATAAATTGCGATGAAAGAGCACGAATTGTTATTAAACATCAGCATTAGATAGATAGATAGATAGATAGATAGATAGATAGATAGATATTTATTGAAGTTCGCTTTGAGCTAATGATAGGTGGCAAAGATGATTACAATTAGAATTAGAACAATTACAAAGCTATTACGATTATTTACAAATGGAATTAATTAGAATTAGAGGTTGATAACCTAGTTCTAATTAATTACTAGATATATCTAAATTGACTTACAGCTTATCTAACATTTCACTTCATTTCACTACACTACACTGCACATCACTCCCCTCCCCTCCCCTCCCCACCCCACCCCACCCCACCACTACACTTTATATCACTCTATAAGGGACTTGACCCTATTAATATGAATAATAATAATGTTAATAATGTAAGTGTTGTGACCGCCCGCGCGTTTGAAATACCCGCCGCCGAGCTACATCCGCGGGGCGTTACCGCCCTCGGCCGGAGAGGAAGGCGTTCGTTGCCGACCGGCTAGGGCTGTCCGCGCGCGGCCGTCACGCCCGAGCAAGCGGGTAGGTAATCGCCACCGCCCCCACTCCGCAGCTAGTCGGCAGGCAGCTAGCCCTAGCGGGCTATAAGAGGGCTCTAGTGCCTCTAGTGCTTTTGCAGGTAGTTTGTTCCAATCTACTATAGTGCGGTTCACAAAGGAGAACATAAATATATCATTTCTTTGCTTTCTGTATAGTATTTTCCAAGGATGGTCTCCTCTGATTTTAAAATGTATCTATAATATTTTACCGATGTCTGCCCATGCTGTGTCTCCTTTGGATGTCTCGTACGTTATGCATAAACGCGCCCGTTCCCTTTTCTTAGATAAGGGTTCCCATTCATCTCGTCCATCAACAATTCGCCCTTGATTTATAAACTTTCCGGCCAGGTTTTGAATTGCATATAACGCGTGAATATGCCTTTTTCTTTACGGGTCTCAGCACGCCACTCCGAATTCTAAAAAAGGACGAACAAGTGTAGTTTATGCTAAAGATCGGGCATTTGAACTGCTATTGTTAGAATACGCAATAAAAAGTGCATTGACCTCCATGATTTTTTTCCGTATTGTTAATATGATCCGACTAAATCAAGTCGTTTCGCAGGACCAAACCCAAATACAATTTTTTACACGTGGTATAACGTTAGTTCCAAAATCATAGTTAGAATGTACCTTCGAGCGAGACTCGGTAAAGCAAATAAATTTACTAATTTCCGGGTTTAATTCCATCTTGTTTCTGCAAGCTCAGTCCCATAAACAGTTTAGATCGTTCTGTAAAATATGTTCATCCGCAGTCCAGCCAATATTCATATATATTATGCAATCATCGGCGAAAAGTTTTACTATCGATTTTATTCCAGTTACAATGTCGTTAATGAATGCTAAGAATATATAACTAAATGTCTTTATTGGTGGCGAGGCTCAGGTCATTTAGCCTGCGCTTCTGCCTGACCACTTTCAGAATTTATATTACAATAGTACATAATAAAGAAAGTCATTCATTGAAAAATACGCACGCAATTTGGATGAAGATTTTCACATGGATGACAGGAATGAAAGTGAGGGAGGACTAGTTTGATAGGAAATCGGAAAAGAATCGGGATGAATGGAACGGTAGAGAGAAAGGAAAGAAAGAAAAAGAAAAAAGGAGAGAAAGAATCAGTGAAATGTTAATAAGTTCTATTAATTGGTTCATTGAGGTTTTGAAGAAGCTAAAATTGCGTACGTATTTTTGAATTACCCCTAGAAAAACTAGAGAGGGAGGGAATCTCGTCAGCATACTAGCAAAGACGCATCAAGTCAAGAGTTCAAGCCTTGAGAGAAACTGAAAACATTGAGAGATAATGGTAAATGATTTTGCGTATGTTTGCTAATATTAACAATAATAATTATTATTATAATATAAAGTGTCGTAAAACTATTTGGTTCTTAAAAAAAGTTTAAAAAAATGAAAAATGAGGATATAATCAATTTATTTTTAGGAAATGTTAACAGTTAAAATATTCCACAAACTATCAAATTGGAAAATTTTAAGAACTTAGGAAATTTTTACTGTTTAGAGTATTCCAAAGACCCGAAAACCCGACCCAACATTTCTCACCCGTAAGCCAACGATTTATTCTACTTTTATTCCTGGGAGTGCAAGCAAGGGACTATCCCGGCATGCGTCTTAAGCGATTGAGTAAACCCAGGTAAACCTCAATCAGGATGGCGACTTAAGGCCAAGACACAATACAAGTAAACAATTTCAGTGCACACAAAATACAAAGAAAGAAAAAAACGAAAATATTTTGAATTTAATATTATATCTAAATGTACGGCGAAGTTGGTAAGAGATGAACTGAAACAGAAATATTGCATGTTAGTGAAACACACGTAGACAAAATTAAAAGCATATCATTATAATATTTTGAATACATACAAATATGAGCAAATGCTCATGCATAATCACACAACAAAGCTACGCATACATCTGCGTGCTGCAATAAAAGTGACGTATGAGACGAAAGTTTGTTCTTCATATTTTATTTAAAAATGATTGAAAGAGTGTACGAGTAGATGACAGAGACATATAGCTAGGTTATGGATTTGTCATTTTTTTAATATAATGATAAATGTAAAAGTAGATAGGAGGATGAATGATTTTTTGTGTGTTAAAAATTAGTTTACTTTATAAAGCTAAATAGTAGATAATAGTATGGCCCCGACAGGGGCGGTGCCCCGCTGGTTTAAGATACCTGGTTGAGTAATCCCGTTAGCCGACGGTAGATATTAGCCGGATCTCGCCATTCAGTGGGAGATCACCACCTCCCCAGGGGGAAAACATGGACTACACTTACGAGACTAATGACCTTATCAGTTGATGCACCTGGAATCTCTAACAATCGATCACTGAATTGAACCCCGAGTGACTTCTATTTCCGAATTTAAAAAAATTGCTTGGTGGGAGGTAATTGTCGTGAAATATGAGAGAAATTGTTGCTGTAACCCTGTATTTCGACGAGTTTGACAAAACCTATTTCTCCAATGTAATGAAAAAATTAGAAAAATGACGAGACAAATGTCGAGATCTCGAAAGAGATATTGTTGACAAATAAAGTTTTTTTTTTTTTTAATTCGATGTTCAATTTTACCAAACTTATTAAACAACTCTCGTATTGGACCCTGCATCCCCTTGAACAATCCCGTTCATAACTTATGGAATTTTAAATAAAACTGACGTGACTCTGGGCTACAAATCAGTGACTTATTAGGAAATGGGTTATCATGCTATATCTTCTGTTAACAGTTCTAAACATGTCTTTCTTTTAATTCACGCATTGACATGGTATTTCTCTTACAGTTTTCTTTGTCCAGTTCTTCCTACACGCCGCCTTCTTCTGGCTTACAGTGTTGTGTTTCGACTTAACTCGCGGCTTGGTGTAAGTTAAAATTATTTTACTACCACAATAGTATTTTTAAATCAGTTATAGTGACAAAAGTATCTAAATGCAACTGTACCTTTTTAATATAGTACATGTTGCAGGTCTCATGTTCCTAGAAAAAGATAATTTTTCGAAAATAATTTTTTTAAAAGAATTTAAAAAAGGTGGGCGTCTTCCTACAACTACAATTGTGAAGGTAAATTTTTTCTTACTGAAATGTGTTCATCAGACCTTCAAATAACGTCATGTTGAATGTTTGGAAAATATGAGTACATTTTGAGTAATTTGGCGTTAAAATACGTCACCCACTCCTAAAATCCTGCGCTTCGGGAAACAGATGTGTTTTGAGCCAGTTGGATGCTACGTAAGCTAGAATGTGTATATTATTTAATATTTCTTTGTTGGGTTCTCACAGAGCTTTTGTTTTACGTTTACAAATTAATATTTTAGAAATTATTTAAAACCTAATTGAAATATATGAAATAAAATTTCCTAGCCCTCACGGAATATCAGATCAAATTGCAACAATGGCGTTTCGCGTCGCGACTCGGGAATTTCCGCGTATTACGTCTCATTGTTGTATGATTGACATGATTTAGAAGTATGAAAAGCAGTTATAATTGTCAAATTTTTGGTTATATTTACTAAAGAATAATTAGTTTTCGAATCAAATGCTCCACCATTTCTAATAAGTTTTACAAAAATTGACTGCTAAGATGTTTTATATCGGAGAGATATTAAAGTATAAATAGTATTACATAAACATTACTAAAGGGGAGAAAGCATTGGTGCTGTTTTAGCACCACTAGTTTTATTTTAAAACATTTTTTTAAACTCATTATTCTTTCAAAAATATTTAGGGGGTCCGAGTTTTAATGTATCCTCGGAAGACCTTCCAGGGTCCTCCCCTGTGACGGAGTGGGATGTTGCGTTGCAGGGCCGTGCTGCCCGTCAGCAACGAGAGATCCCCTGGCCGCCGCCTGCTGTACTACTCGCTGTTCGCGTGGAGCGGCCCCACCATCATCGTGGCCATCGCCGTCACCCTCAACTACTCGCCGGGTCTTCCTGATTGGGTGCACAAGCCAGAGATCGGATTGTACAGCTGCTGGTTAAACAGTTAGTATTTGCAATGGAACCGAGCATTACACGATTTACAAGAACTGCATGCTTTTAAATTAGAGGAGGAATAGCATTTTCTAAACTTTATGAAATCTTACTATTTGTAGCACCGAACTTGTAATATATCTCTTAGTCTAGAAAATAAACATTTTCTAGAGAAATGCTATTTAGTATTTTATAATACATCAGAGTTAAGATGTAGAACTAATACGCATTGTGAGCGTAAATTAGGGCACGCGTGTTAATGTCCAATTTGTTGTTTAAAAACTAATTGGCTTAATGGATATGGGATATACATTGGAATTGGATATTGTCACATCCGCCAGCCCGGCTAGAGCTCAATCGGCTGTTGCTTCACCATTTCCTTTTTCTCTAGACGGAAGAAGAGGGTTGCTATGAGTTGTTCATGCTAATAAGAATGAACATAATGACTAGAAAAGATTTAAATTTATTCCTGACTCTTATCAAGGAAGTTACATTAAAAAAAGAAAACACCCTACCCAGTGAGCTCTCTAATAAATAGTAAGATAATGAAATTAAAATTAAGGAATGACTGATTATGATAATTTAAGAACTTGATTGCTCAGGCGCGGCAACGCTTACAAAATCTGGATTGTGTTCTAGCAAAAAAGTTCATGTTGCGCTTGAAGAGCGAAGAATGATAATACCCAATAGCGTGGGTTTCTTTATTTGTCGATACGACAAATTGTACCGGGACGTCTCGTATGCAGTAGTTGGCCCTGTCAGCTGGGCGCCCGCAAGGTTCGTTGACCTCAGGTGGCGGCGGTGGCGGCTCCAAGGGTTACATCGTGGGCGCCAAAGAACAAAGGAAGCCCCGTGTCAGCGGTGGCAGCAGGCAGCTAGGGTTCGAAACACCCACTGCAGCACGTCTCGACCAAATGGTGGCCTCCGCGTCAAGTCGGGGCGAGTTCAGATTTCTCTCGCGAGTCTCAGCATAGGCGTACGATTCAGTGCAGGCAGCAAGTTATGCCCTGTTCTCATAACTTGGCCCTATTGCGCGGAAGTCCGAGTCAAATATTAAAGTCAACAGAATAACTTTCCCATAACGAAAGATTAATTCGCCAAGCACGGCGTTCTTCTATTCAATGTTGCACCCGCCTCTCACGGCGCTCTCGGATCGAATTGGATATTCGCCTAGCACGACGTTCTTCTATGTAATGTCTTATTTATTTTATTTATTTATTTTTATTTATTTAGTCAAAAACAGTCAAAAACTGTATGTGACGTATGGGGGAGAAAATCATCTGCGCACGCTTTCTTGAGTTTCAGAATCCTTTATCTATAAATAGTTGAAAGATTAATAATAATAATAATAATAACAAATTTAAAAAAGCGAGAGATTAACATTTCAAAATGTAGATATTTTCGTTGCCAAATTATAGAAAACTTATTTTTAACGGTAAAGAAACGAAAAGACTTGATTTTTCTGTATTGTTAACAAAATAGAAACTCACTCTAAGCTCTACTACCACTACAAGCAAAGGAACGTTCAACAAAACGTGCGCATAGTGAAGCTACATTTACGTCCAGAAGCAAATCAAGGGGCCATCTCAGCATTTGCTCAACGGATCAGGGAATCTGGACAAAAACCTGATCGAGATGGGGGTCATTGACCCGGAAGTACATAATTTGTTACAGGCATATTGAATCTTTTTTAAAATTATACAATGCAAATGTAAACTAATTCATTATACTATATCTTGTTTTTGTTAAAGTAAACATTTTCCCGCCTAGCACGGCGTTCCAACGAAGCCTCTCTTCTCCCCTCCACAAAACTATACCCCGCTTTGTAAAATAATCCCTACACGGCGTTACAGCGATTCAATTAGACTAAACAGACTACGTCTTAGATTTTGTTTCAGTCCGATTGGCGTAAGTCTACAGCGTCTTAACTTCTGTTTAAGCCAATCGACGAGCAAGAAACTCCAAACTTTCCCGTCGCTTGGGCTATTTTCTGTCTGTCTAACAGGCGCGCGCACATGTACAGGATCTTCGCGGCCCCCCTTTCCCAAATGTCCTTTCCGATCAACAGTTCTTAATTAATGTCGAAGGGAATCCCCGCCAGAGACAGGGGCCGCTTGTTGACGAGGGGGCTGGCGGTCACCAAGGAGGTGGGGTGGAAAGATCTGCCTCCCGAGGCACTGTTCTTTTGGCGATTAAAATTATAATATTATTTTGGCTGCTTAATGTGCCGCCACAATATATATATATATATATATATATATATATATATATATATATATATATATATATATATATATAACAATGCCCACACACAAACTGGTTATAAAATTATTGATCGTTTCGATGTAACCCGTTCCGAATTTATGTTTTAAACTTATGGGCAAGGAAAAGATAACGTTTATATTTTTAAAATTAATGCTTCAACCGTTATCTAAATGAAATCAATATCTCGCTAGCTGGGTCGATGGGTTTCGTTAGAAATAATCGCTATTACCTATTATCCGATTATCCGATCTGCCCTCTATACATAGTGGCGAGGAATCTGAAAACAAATATATATTGTCTAGCTATCTATTAGCTGGAATTTGCCAAATGATAATTATTTGTTCTATTTCGAAAGAAACTTATGGTTTATTCTCAATGCCAGGAGGAAATATCACTTGAAAAATTGGTAACAAATAAAGAATGTTCTTTTGGTCATGAGCTCTTTCGACCCTTATCCTGCAGTATCCGTCTTCGCACGTACTTGAACGAGGGCGCCACGAAGAACCATTTTCCTCTTCTTCTCGGTGACGAGAATTTTAAAGTCCAAGTACCAGATTCTTCTCTCCTGCTCTTGCACAAATGATGTCGAGTCACTGATCCTCACCGCCTCTAATACTTGTAGTTTTAATTGAATTTACATCGCGAAAGTTCTTAGTTCTTTCTGATTACTTGACGAGAATGTTAAAGTTCAGCAAGATAATATTTACTCAGAATTATTCCAAGTACTGTTGCGTAGAAATTCATTCAAATTATAATTTCCGCACATCGCAAAAATATTCAGAGTCCCAACTTGTTGTAGATCTTATAAATTCTATCAATCTGAAATTATTAGCTCTCACACGAAAATTACAAGTTACACATTTTTACACAGCAAATTATTCGAAGTCCATCACGTTATTTCATCCGGAGAAAATTTTAATTTACGTTCGTCGCACTCAAGAATTACTCAAAGTCCGATGACTATTCACTCTCAAGAAAAATTTACAAGTTCCAATCTTACAAAATTAATCATCCGCGAGCGACCCGCACAGCACCACGACATGTCAGAATGTGAAAATAATCTTTCTGTTCAGCCCTTCAAGACTCGGCCTATTTCTTTCTACTGTTTTTCACCAGAAACATTCGACGCACTTCCGTCGTGAATAGACTGTCACAGTTCTCCTGGCCATTCCCTAAATTGATTACATAATCAACTAGGTATGCCCTAAACTGTCATTTCTTTCTCAACCAATCCCTTAATTGTTTACTTGATCAGCTAGCCATGCCCTCAGGTCCAATGCTAGAATGAAGTTTATTGACCTTGACAACATCTCGGCTGCCGTTGTTAGGGTGCCATATTTCTATTTGTTTATCCTTGTATATTTACCCCATTTACGACAAATATTAGTAAATAAATGTGTGACATGTTGGTATGTCACAAAATGGAATTAATAATTTATTGTTATAACTCATTTTATTCAATTAAAAATGTGAAATGTTATAAATAGCAGCTTGTGAAATTGAATTTTATACATTTACTTAGAAGAACATATTTTTAAAAGAGTATATGCTTCGAATGCAATTTCTGCTTAATAAATGTTTAGATTACTCAAAATAAACCTTGTCAGAAAGAGGAAATAAATATTGTAACGTTTCGATATTTGGTTTTGGGTGCTGTAACTCAGGAGACGTTATTTTCGACCTTATTTTTTCGACTCGGACACCTTATTTTCGGTGTTTGGAAGGATTAGTGATTCCAGAAAGAAAATCCACATATTTTATGATGTATATATTGCACCGAACCCAGTCTCCCAAACCTACCTGTGCTTCCCTGGGCTCATGTGGCCGGCTAGCTCAGGAAACATGTAGATTCTAGAAATATGGATGGTGGACGGATTTAGCAACGTGATTAATTAAATAAAGGTTATTTTGAACACAAGTGTACTTTAATAAAGTAATTAAAATTTTAAAAGACAAAAATAAAGGTCTGAGCTCAGGAATAACTGATACTTCTAATTTTACGCTACAAAGTTAGTACATTAGAAAAAACTTAACGTTATGAGGAAGGCGCCAATGCGCGGTCAGCACTTCCTGGAGGTTGACTATAACCCTGGATATAAGTTTTTTTTAAAATAAACGTTGTGCCTGAAGGGTGTGATGGAAATTTTGCCGCAGCTCGACAAATCAGTGCACAGTCACCGTTTACAATGCAGGCCCGCTGGGGTGAACAACCTCCATAGTTCGCCGAACCTCACGCCAGACGGCGTGTCTCGGGGGTGCAGGGGAGTCCTTGTGTCCCGCGTCGGCGGTGGCGGCGGCGGTGGCGCAGTGTGACCACGGCGGCGGCGGCGGTGCCGACGATGGCCACAGCGGTGGTGACGATGGTGATGACGACAGCTCACAACTCAGGCGTCCGACAGCGCGATAATGATCGTCACGTAACTTGTTACGTGTTACGCGGGCGTGATCGGCAGAGACAAAAAAATTATACTAGATTACTCTCTTACACACACAGTAATCATCTAATCGTTCGTTCCCTCGATAAGTGAGTAACCGGAGGAGCTACTCGTCCGCAATTCAAGGTAGCGGGACACTGCCATTCTCCCGCCCTTCTGTCCTGCGTGCTCAGCGCACGTCAGCGCTCTTCTCTCCGCCCTTCTGCTCACCCTTCTGTACGCCCTTCTTCTCTGCGTGCTCAGCGCATGCCAGCGCTCACAAGCCTTTTCTCCCTCCAGTTTCCCAAATGTTCTAGAAGTTTCAGAAGAATTTTGCCAAAACGTGCTTCCATTGCTGAAAAGTTTCTACGTCTTAACTAATTTTTGTCCAATCAGCTTCTGCGTCGTGCCGGTGTGTCGAGTGGAATTTTTCATAATGCGCTCTCACTTGCACACTTTTAGTAAATAATCGCCGGTGGTCTATCCCGGAGTCTCCGAACTGCGCAGCCCCCCTTCCCCAGCTAGATCCCCGGGGAGAGTCTCGCGACCGGCGTTGGAGAAAGTAAACAGAGTTGGCCCGCTCGCCTGGCGCCAAGGTGTCGCGGATGCAGCTGGGCGGAACAAATTAACCGTCCGGCGGCTCTGAAAAGACGCAAAAGGCGTCAGCACGTGTATTGCGCAACATTTTGCTTATGATTATCCGGAGTACAATATTCGGTATATTTACAATATAAACAAATTTGATGATCAGAATTGAATTTAAGTAAATTTTAGAATTGGATCCAGCTCAACTATCTCAATAGAAAAATTTAAATAAATTTATAATTAATTTACAAAATAAAGAAAAGCGGCCGAAGCGGGGTCTTGCAAATTACACACGCTGGAATCTTAAAATCTCTTTTTGCCTTAGAAATAAACAAGGGTTTCTTCTATCGTTTGCTTGAAGAGACCAGCTTTTAAAATTTGCTTGGTTTCCCGAAAAAGACATCGTTCCGCTCAGTTGTTTCGCTGTGGACGCCCTTTGCAGGTGAACGACTGCCAGTCGTCTCAGACCTCGGAAACGGGCTCGGTGCTGGTGTCAGACAGCTCCCACACGAATGTAGCAAGGCCGTGAATAATACGCCCCCGGAAGTACCTTGGCGGGCGCCCTTCGCAGGTAGCAAGCGCGGTCGTCTTCGGATCTCCACACACGTTACGCCAATTTGCGCCCACGTGCAACAGGCTGCGACAGTTGCTCCAAGTGGTACGAATACTCACCAAAACCGGTGACGTCAGTTGGACTGTTTTCAATATTGTACGACACACAAATTCAAACTGATCGTAAGATAGCGGCACATTATCCAGATATTCTTAACTGGTATTTGGAGAAAAAACGTGTCAACTTGTAGATCTGGCCTTGCTGTGCCATCAAAACGTAACCAGGGAGGTAGAGAAATGTCCTAAAAGCAGGAGTTCGGAAATCAAGATCAACCGAACGTGGGATGTAGAAGCACAGGTCGGCAAAAGTTGTGTAAGAACTTGAGTAAACTCCCAGGTCATTCACAAGACCGGGATGTACAAGACATTGCTTTATTTGGAGCAGCCCACGTTTTACGCAAAGTATGGTAAGGTTGCGACAGTCCCTACACATGCTCCTTAGGAAGCTGGTTGCAACTTGGAGTAGAGTTTATATTCAACAGACTCAACAATTGTCGCCGTGAAGTAGAGGAATAACTACTATAATAATAATAATAATTATAATAATAATAATAATAATAATAATAATAATAATAATAATAATAATAATAATAATAATAATATGGTAAAATCAAGGTATTAGTTTTAAAGCTGCATTTATATTAATAACATTAGTTAATACATAACTGTTTCGAACTTAAACACAGCGCCATTCAATGGTTTTGTTGCAGCTACGCGGGCGAAATTCTTCTACCCCTATGCCCCTGTAACATGTCTGCTGCTGGCCAACGTCCTCATGTTCTCCTACACGACGTTTCGTTTACGCGGCGCTCAACGAAGTGGAAGAAGCATGCTGAAGAACGAAGGCTCCTGTTTGACCGGCGGGGCTTTAAGAAAACGACGAGAGCGGTACATTCATTTAATGCAAGCAGACTTAACGAAAACACATTTGCACTAGATATTCTCAGTGTTGATTGTTGGAACAAGCTTATTTAATACATTAATTCGATAAACACACATGCATGATCTAATATGCTCACCTTGCCATAGAACAGTAATTAAGGATCGTACAAGTAATTCTCTCGAAGTATTGTACTGCATTCTGTACTCTATATTTAAACACACAACACTCCGATTACGTTATGTTATGCACTCGACAATCAGGCGCCTGATCGCAAATCTCGTAGAACTACGTGGGTTGACCGCAAGCCGCTAGCAGTGAGGCCCTTTTGAGAAAATATTGCACCATTCAAGTTATTTGATATGTTAACCTCGTCACTCATTTTAAAATTTCAAACTTTCAATTTGCCCAATGATTAAATGAGTTTTTGAAATTATAATCTAAGCACGGCATTAAACATTTTTAATTCCAACGTATTGAGGCCAACTGTGATTAGTTGAACGTCATTCTCTTTATAAACGGACAGCTCGTACGAGCTGCTATCTAAACTGTATCTCTGTAGTTATTGCATATTTCATATCACGCAAAATGATGTTGCTCGCTAATTAGTCCCACCAGCTATGGCGACGAGTAATGCATTGTTCGGTATGGTAACTACTAACAATTCAAACTGCTGTTCTCCGCTGTCTGTTGAGAAGTTTATGTGCTTGCATTCCTCATGCGAGCCATCTACGGACGCGTCTGGATATCCGGAGATCACCTGAACAACTGACCTAAAGACGGACGTCATCGCAAGACTTCTCGGCGCGCGCGTGCTGTTACAGCTCGTGCATTCCTAAGTTACTGACAACCATTGCCATGTTGCCTTTACAGCATTTATTGTGTCCTCTCTGCAATTCGAATGTGCATTGTGATTCCACCTCTCTAAAGGCATATCTTCCATTATTTAACCGGAAGCGGTAGCTCAGTGCATCAACTGATGTCACTGCAGCGCCTCTGACCGGGAGGTCCTAGGTTCGAGTCCTGACGGCGGCAGGATTTTCGACACTAGCTTTTCAGCTAGGTCGGCGCCGGATCTCGTCATCCCGCGAGGGAAGGTCACCGCCATCTCCCGAGAGAAAAACATGCACTACACTAACGGGAATAATGACCAAAGCAGTTGACTTGCCCGGAAACACGAAAAAATCAATCAATCTTCCATTATTTACTTTGTTATATTCAGTGTGCTTCTATTTTACTTTTTCATGGCATACTGGTGTTACCTTGATCTTAGCCACACTAATAGTGTGTTTTGAACTGTATAAACTACACTTTTGCGAGATATTACACTTAGTAAATCAATTCACTGTATAACAATCATACAGCCCCATACACTCTGGCCTTCTAAATTGCCCGAGTGATGGCAACTTCCCTGGAATTATGTATTTTAATTCATAAATCTGCAGTGTGTTCATTACAAAAAACACACCGGTCCGGTGAGAAGCTATTGTTGGTAAGTGGTCGAGTTGATAATCATAATAGGACATCCGCTAAACCAGTCTATTGCTTACAAATGCCAACTTTGCCAGTTAGTATTTGAAATGGATTGAATCATCGTGACATTATTTTGACAAGCTTAATTTTTTGCTGGAATGTTTCCTGGAATCAACTTTCAAAGAGCCAAAATTTTGTATTTTATGAACATCAATGTTAAGCTACTAAATAATAAAAAATAGACTCATGAAAACCTACATACGTTGTAAATTATTGTTTTTGTCGAATATATTACATTACAATTAAAACCGAATATATCGTCATATTTCACCCAACTTCAAACTGTCAGTTGCTAAAACGTCGTGTTACAGCATTATAAGGCTGATACTAGAGTATCAATTCTATTATTGCCAAACATTGAAATAAAGTTACACTTATAAGCAAAGCCCCCCTTTAATTTTCTTTTAACGTGAAAAGTTTTTTCTATCAATTTCTCCCCTTTAATATTACATTATTTTCGGTGAGAAGGGGAGTAGCTGAAACATCTTTTTTTGTTATTTAACATCGCATCAACATCTAGGTGATGAGCGACCAATATTAGCGTTAACGTTATGGTAACGATGAAGATGAAACGAAATGGTGATGATAAGGGGTGAAAGGACGAACACAAATACAATCATGCTCAAGGCGAGACTCGAACCCAGATCACTATGACACTACTGCCTTAACGGTCTCGGCAACCGGGCCGACCAAACCTATCTTTGTGTGGGTTTTTCTAATGATTAGCACCGAATTGGTAGGCAACCCCCGGATTGACATGCACCGGTGTTTTGCGAGTCACGTTATGACATAGCAAGGGGTATTTCATTGGCGTATGTGTTCAAACATTTGCATCTTCGGATGTTATACGCTTACACTGTTGTTCGCCCATTCCTTTCAATACTGCCACAGCATATTTAACAATAATATTGGAGTTCATATTTGCTAGATAATATCCCAGATCGTGTATTGCGATCTCACATTGTGCGATGAACTCGACAATTTTCGCGTTTATGTTAGCGACTCTTGCTTCCGTGTCTGTCCGGATTTTTAAAATATTTTCCCTACCTCAGAAGCTATACCTTGAGTTCGCGTTTTCATATCCCTGAATTCTCAAGATAATTTGTCTTTACATTTGTTTAATATTTCCCTCAGTTTCGCGTTACAGTATTCATTTGTTCCAATTTATTATCGAGGTTTACAAGTTTACTAACAAGTGTGAAGTAACTTCTCAAATGTATTACGTACTTTCCATAATCGAAAACTTTTCATGTGAAAGCATTTATTGGGAAACGTTATGTGCAAATAAGTTTCCTACACCATTCTCACCCCCAAGGGTTGGAGTTGGAATTATTCATCAACGTGTCACGATACAACATCATCCTAATTTTAAGCCTCAGAAATTTGTAATGTGTTGTCAATGATCATGTTAAGAAGGATTTGCCCTCTGTTGGCCGGCTGCTTTTGTACGCCAAGCTGTTCTCGCTGATGGGCATGACGTGGCTGCTGAAGGTGGTGGCATGAAAGACATTTCTTTATCCTCTGTTGTTAGGCTGCTGCTGAACGCAAAACTGTTCTCGCTGATGGACGTGACGTGGCTCTTGGAGGTGGTGGCATGAAAGACATTTGTGGATCCTCTGGTGTTAGGCTCGTGCTGTACGCAAAGCTGTTTTCGCTGATTGGGCGTGACGTGGCTGCTGAAGGTGGTGGCATGAAAGACATTTCTTTATCCTCTGTTGTTAGGATGTTGCTGTACGCCAAGCTGTTTTCGCTGATGGGCGTGACGTGGCTGCTGAAGGTGATGGCATGAAAGACATTTCTTTATCCTCTGTTGTTAGGATGCTGCTGTACGCCAAGCTGTTTTCGCTGATGGGCGTGACGTGGCTGCTGGAGGTGGTGGCATGAAAGTCATTTGTGGATCCTCTGTTTGCAGGCTGCTGCTGTACGCCAAGCTGTTCTCGCTGATGGGCATGACGTGGCTGCTGAAGGTGGTGGCATGAAAGACATTTCTTTATCCTCTGTTGTTAGGCTGCTGCTGAACGCAAAACTGTTCTCGCTGATGGACGTGACGTGGCTCTTGGAGGTGGTGGCATGAAAGACATTTGTGGATCCTCTGGTGTTAGGCTCGTGCTGTACGCAAAGCTGTTTTCGCTGATTGGGCGTGACGTGGCTGCTGAAGGTGGTGGCATGAAAGACATTTCTTTATCCTCTGTTGTTAGGATGTTGCTGTACGCCAAGCTGTTTTCGCTGATGGGCGTGACGTGGCTGCTGAAGGTGATGGCATGAAAGACATTTCTTTATCCTCTGTTGTTAGGATGCTGCTGTACGCCAAGCTGTTTTCGCTGATGGGCGTGACGTGGCTGCTGGAGGTGGTGGCATGAAAGTCATTTGTGGATCCTCTGTTTGCAGGCTGCTGCTGTACGCCAAGCTGTTCTCGCTGATGGGCGTGACGTGGCTGCTGAAGGTGGTGGCATGAAAGACATTTCTTTATCCTCTGTTGTTAGGCTGCTGCTGAACGCAAAACTGTTCTCGCTGATGGACGTGACGTGGCTCTTGGAGGTGGTGGCATGAAAGACATTTGTGGATCCTCTGGTGTTAGGCTCGTGCTGTACGCAAAGCTGTTTTCACTGATGGGCGTGACGTGGCTGCTGAAGGTGGTGGCATGAAAGACATTTCTTTATCCTCTGTTGTTAGGATGTTGCTGTACGCCAAGCTGTTTTCGCTGATGGGCGTGACGTGGCTGCTGGAGGTGGTGGCATGAAAGTCGTTTGTGGATCCTCCGTTGTTAGGCTGCTTCTGTACGCCAAGCTCTTCCCGCTGATGGGCGTGACGTGGCCGCTTGAGGTGGTGGCATGAAAGTCATTTGTGGATCCTCTGTTGTTAGGCTGCTTCTGTACGCCAGGCTGTTCTCGCTGATGGGCGTGACGTGGCTGCTGGAGGTGGTGATGTGGGCAGTAAAGGCGGACGACATTACTGTGGCTTTTGTGGATGCCGTGAACGTCCTTCGCGGTCTTGGGTTCTTCGCAGCCTGTTGCTGCAAGAGAGACGTTCTCGACGCGCTCAAAAACCGATTGCCATGCCTGGGCAAACGTCATTTAGACCACTCATCATCACCATCATCTAACACGCAAAGTACTGACCTGCATCTTAGCAACTCTTCTACAAGTAATGGATTACAGCTCAAACGGATAGCTAACAATCACAATGAAATCACATCTATATCGAAAGTATAAAGTCGTAAAGTATGAAGTAGGATACTGTCCATAGGATACTTAATATTAATGAGAGTAAGAAACATATAATATTGCCAGTACATAGGACATTTGATGATTTTAAGAAATGTAAAATATCTCTTATGATCTTTGTGAACAAGATGTTGCTTCTGCATTAAGTTATTTACAACTACGCAGATATGAACAATTGCAGGTGTAATATAAAATTTAATTTTACCAATTATATTGTTTACAACTAAAGCTGATTTATCAGTAGAGGATCATTCATGTAAGCGTTGTCACTTATAATCAAATGTTCCTAAGAATACCCTTTTTAACACTAAGTCATTGTAATGCAGTACAAGTTGTCTATTAAGTTTTGATGTGAACCTTAGTAAAGTACTTGAAAATTATACTTTAATCATCAGGTAACTTAAGATTTCATTTCTTTGGCAGATTCATAAGGGATCAGCGGTTAGGGCAATGCTACTTACAAAATCGATATGAATATTTAAATATAAAATTCTCCATATTCTGATTTTATCAGGAATTAACAGTGCCATTTGAAAGAAACTTTACATAATTGGAATAAAATATTTTTCTGATCAATTTTATACTTGTAATAATTGTGAATATATTGTAATATGAATATCTAATATCTTATGCTATTTCGTTTTTGAAGATGTTAATTTAATATCATTGTTACAAAACTGCAGGTCAAGGCATAAGCATAAACTACAAGTATTTAACATTTAGTCCTTAATTAAAATCAAATGAGTATCCATGAGAAACAACAGTTAAAGTTATTTTACACGCATATCACGCCGCCACATACGGGTATTTACATGTAAATATTTTGTATTTATGCCATAAAATTTTGTAATAGAGATAAATCTTTAATATAAGAATGTCCTTTCTCGACGCCCCTCCTCCCCGAGCATAGAATGTTACTTGAAAATTCATCTATAGAAATGTTTGTTTCTTCGTATAAATATTTTTATTTTCTCGTATACGTACGTATATTGGAGTAAGAAATACTGCGGCAAAAACGGCAATTATTAACAGGAATAACTCGTGTTGTATGACCTTTACGTAGAAAAAGTGAATAAAGTTTCTTCCAATATGTCGTAAGTTATTTCCACTAATACATTGTGAAGTCTGAATCCACGATTTGTGGTTCCTTGATTCCGAAAAATTGGTGTATGTCAAAAACTTTACCCTCCTTACGCAACAGTGGCCTCTAAATTACTTGTAGGAATATTTCCATATTGAATACACCCAGATCGATTCGGGCCACCTCCAATTTTGAGATTTTAAAAAAGATTTTTTAAATTGGCGGTACTTTTCATCAAGTCTCTGGGACATTTCTAATTTTTTTTGAAAAATTGCTCCAATTTTTTCTTTCAATTTTCTGTAGAAATAGAAGAAAATACAATGAAAAATACTGCATCAATCTGATTTCCACTGTTAACACTAAATTTTCAAAAATTACCAAACGTCTCAAATATTTTTCGGCGTCTTCCAAAATCAACAATAGTGCAAGCAAATATTATTTCAATTAAAATTTCTTGCGGAAGAGCAAAAAACTGCTCTTTTACAATTATTACTACACGTACTACTAACAGCCGCTACAATTTTTCAAGCAACGAACATATTCTTGAAGTCATCAAATGCAAACATTGTTCTGAAAACTAATATGCTAAATTTTATATTATTTAATTAAATTTGTAATATGTATGCATTTCAAATATAACTAAGTAAAAATTATATCCAAATATTATTTAGTCCTTGCAGAGATCTTTTTTCTAACTAAATGGGCTTGGCGTACAAAGTGCGCCGCGTGACTTTGTGACAAAATATAACGTGTGTACCTTAAGGGTAAAAATGACAAGTATAATATAATATTCAATGCAATATTAATGTGTACAATCTAACGAAACATTTACTAGAACGATTCTCAAGGATTAATTGTTAACACTTGGTTTGTAAACTTCTCTGTGTTTCGCCAAGAATCTGTATCATAGTGAAATCCGTCTCGTAATGACTATCATTATGCAACTGGTTGCTGCCATCAAATGACAGCATTATACAATGGGAGTAGAAGAAAACTTTTTTGAGCTCAAAATCATTCCATTTTTCCTGAAGGGAAAGGTACAGACAAGTAATAAAGCCATTTAGACAGAATGTTTCCACTCTTTTCATGACTCGGCTGGGGCGGTGCACAGCTGGTGGGAGATACCTGGTTGGTGAAAACCGCGGTAGGCGACGGTAGGTCAGCACCGGTTCTCGCAATTCAGCGAGGTAAGATCACTGCAATCTCCGGAAGAAAACATGCTCTACACTTACGGGACTAACAACCTTCGCACTTAACCCGCCAGGATTCACTAACAAGAAACAATCAATCAATCAATCATCGTGTTCGTGAACACGGAGTCTGTAGTTTTGGAACTCGCGTAAGGTATGAATGTCTTAATTTTGTTCCTGGCTCGAGGGGCATTTGGAATTCCTTTTGTATTTCATATGTGTACAAACCCTTCCATAATATCTTCACCTAACCTCACATTAATCTGCTAGAAATGTTGCAAAGCAGGAACATGTGACGCGGACGATGCGGCGTTGTTGCTTTCAACCAGCGATTCATTCCCCGAGCGCGGCGCGGCGCCGAGCGAGCCATGAGTTTAGAAGGCGCAGTGCGCGAGGCGATGGGGGCCGTGCGAGTCGCTGTGGGGGCGCTGCTGTGCGCTGCGCTGGCGCAGGGGGCCTTGGCGACCACGTCCCCCTCCGCGCCCTTCCACCTCCGCAAGTGCTGCGCCCTGGACCAGCTTCTCAACGACGACATGAGCGCTTGCGTGCCCCTGGGGTACGACACCCGTTATCGCTTCAACATAGTGTAACCGTCAAATTACTAAAGTAAATCTATCATTTACTTATTTCGTGACGTGTGATTACACCGTCACGCAAACCTGGGAATATCTCAATTTATGGATAAACTTCCCTATCGGTAGTGGGTTCGTCTTTGCTAAACTAATGATCAAATAACAAGCAAACACAATTTTATAGTTTTAAGTAACAGATAACATGTATTCTAACGAATGAAATTCTCTGTACAATGGAGTTCATATATCCTCCTATGTTCTCACTTTTATGTTAAACTATGGTAGTTAGTTCCCTACCTAAACTGCAGTTTCCACTAAAGTGATAATAACTCTGATCCCCGTTTACAAGAAACAAGCAATAAATACATATGTACACTTCACAAAAATATCACTCATGAGACACACAAATCACAGTTCAAATACTCATCCTGCAAAAAAAGAAAAAAAAATACATACAAACAATACTCAAAATTCTCTAATACGTTTTAAATCACTAATTACGTTACACTTAATATTCACATTTGACATTCGGCTTCTACGTAGCCTTTCAGTACGAAATTTTGTTTTATAACGTCTGTTAACTGTCTATGGAGTAACACTTTAAAAGAAATACTTGAACGGCTTCCACTCCTGTTCAAAATTTCACACAGGCAATTTCTCTTAAATGGTTTGAAACAGTATTAAATCAATTACTTATGAATCTAGATAAATGATTATGTACAAGAACAACTTTTATCGTAAACATGAGGATTACTCTAATCTGATTCCTCTTACGACTGTAGAAAAGAAATGAATTTACTGGCTAGCAAGACCAATGTTCTATGAAACTTGCCCGATCAACGTCTGTGATTGAGGGAAACTCACATTGCAACGTTTTAGCTAGTACAATTATAATTCTATCTTAGAAGTTTTCCAGACTGAAATTTAATGAATGTTCTCTCTGTTTTTATGTGACTCACGACCGGCGAATTCCTCAAGCTGATCCCGCGTTGTGTAGCTGGCTATCGCGCGACGCTCGCGCCTCAAGGTCGTCGTTCTTCTGCAAGGTCCGTGCGTTGCCTGTCGCGTCGAAATTGGAATATTCCCGAGCGCCGTCTCCTAGTTGTTCAGCGAAGTTTTACCACAGCTTTCGCAGAGGCGATGCTCACATCAGAATGCGAGTCCGAAACTCCAAGTTATGATTTCGTAATAGCAAAAGTCAAGCTAGTTGTTGGATAATCCGTACTTCTAATAATTCTCAAAATTCCATAATAGGATTTCCAAAGCAAAATCCCAAAAAAAATGAAATAAGATGAAAAATAAAATAAAATAAAATAAAAGTTGTAACAAAGAAAAAAAAACATGTCCTATGTTACAATAATCCTCCATTTTCTAGCAACAAGAATGCAGCAACGTGGTTTCACAAATTCATTTCGATCTATTACCACTGTCGTTCTTTCATTCGTTGCATTCTTGTTTAATATTAATTTTTAATTCCATGTAATCTCACGACATTTCACAGTACGTAATTCCATGAAAAATGTTCAGGCATTTACCTTTTATTAAAGCTTTTGCATTCCGGTATCTTCCGCGTGTCCCTCGTCGACTGTGTGGTGTACTTGTAGCCAACCGTTCACCTAGGCGACTCGAACAAGAAAGAGAACGAGCTCTTCTGACATTAGTTCACGCCACGTCCGTATTTCCACAAAAGTTTCTGATTGGCTATAGTCTGAGTGCGTTCAGAAATCTTTTTCTGGCTGACGCCATCTCTTCGCCATTATAGAAACTACGTGTAGGGCGTAATGTCGGGTATTATCGCTTCTATTTTTTGTTGGTCAATAAATGTAGCCGACGACAAGCGGTTACAATAGCCAGCGTCCAGGTGGGTTATATGCAGGAGTCCTCTCAACTGTGTGCCAACCCCAGAACGTCTAAACGGGTCCCGATATCGAAATATAGTTTTCGCTCAACAGTGCGGAATAAGTGATAGAGAAACTGTTTGAAATATTTTTAGTTTTCTAGAAAGTTAATTATCTTTGATTTTTTAAATACAACTCGTTATTTTTCTCATTAGCAATAGATAGATCATAAATACAGGAATGCCATGATGTAACATGTTAATATTTTGATAGTATTTTGTGTATAAAATTATACTTTCTTACGTGAGATTTTAAATTAAACGTGCAATTTTTCCTGCAGCAGCCGTCGCAACTCTCTTTTTTCGAGGAGGAGGGGGAAGGTGGCCTTCGCAGCCTCTCCCCTCTCCCCGAAAAAGTGCCGGTGCCTCGAAGACAACCTTTGCCATAGGCAACAGCTGCAAGGGTTGCTATAGGAAATCTCGCACATTTCATTTAAAATCACCTGTCAGAAAGAATAATTTTATACTCAAAATACTATCAAAACATTAACACATGTTACATCGTTGCATTTGTGTATTTATGATGTATCTATTACTAATGAGAAAACTACCAGGTTGTAATTGAAGAATCAAATTATATTAAATTTCTCGAAAACTAAAAATGCTTCAAACAGTATGACATCGAAATTTGCCACAAACCAGGGAAATATAATGGGAAAGCCGACGCATTAAGTTGCATGTTTTCATGAACCTGAACTGATCCCGTTAGGTAAATGGTTGCACTTCAGTGGATCCTATTTGTATTGTATAGCATCACGTCAAGATTTTCACTATGTAAACTGGAAACTAGCTTGTCTAAATGTAATCATGTAAATAGTATTTTTGAAAAACATTATTAGTTGAATTGTAAAAAATTGTTTCACAGATGTATTGAAAATTGTAGTACAGCACAGCAAGAAGTGAGAGCACATTAATTGTGTTACGTGTATTTTAAAATTGTATAGAGTCCCGTCAAGAAACAGCAAAATTACTATCAGAAAGTGTATATAAAAATATATTGATTATTAAAATTTTAGGGAATCATTGAATATGTGTATTTAAAATTGTATAGAATCACATCAAGAAACAGCCAGATTACTATCAAAAAGTGTATATAAGAGTACCTGATTGTTCAAAAATTAGAGTATCATTGAATATGTGTATTTAAAATTGTATAGAATCACATCAAGAAACAGCAAGATTACTATGAAAAAGTTGTATATAAGAGTATATTAATTGGTCAATTGAAGTAATTTATGAATATACATCAGAGAGCAGAGGTAGAGTATGAGTAATGCAAAGTCCAGTGCATAGAAACCATTACGAGTTGTAAAAATGTCAATTCTAGGAACTCAGAGAAAATTGTTATAAATAGTTAACGTATATTGAGGTAATAAGGGTAAAATTAGATACTGCTATGAGTACATGTGAAGCAGCCAAATTGTGAAATTGTAACTGTCATTAATTGCTTCATTATAAATTTTTTCCTGTGGTTTCTACCTGCGGGAAAAATTCTCCCCGAGGATAGAGGAGTCTGTAGTGTCATAGACTTGACTCCCTGCTCCAGAGAGACAAGTTGCAAGGTATGGGGATGAGGGAGCCAAAAATAGGCTTCCGAACAAAGGCCAATCCTTCAGGGAAAGTCCAAAAGGGGAGAGGGCTTGTAGGTGCCGAGTGCAAGACCCCTCAAGATGAGTGCGTGGGGAAGGATGATGCAGGAAGTCATGTGACTCGAGCATATAAAAGGGCTGTCGCAGAAGCCCTGGGTTGGGTAGCGATTCTGGTTTCCCCGCGGCAAAAACCGCAAAAACTTGTCCGCCAAGTCTGGGGCGGAAGTGCTGTAGGCACGTGTAGGTGTTCGAGTCTCGAGCACTGTGAAGTATGCTCAAAACTTCGGGGCAGATTGTCTGCCGAGGCACACCAGGTGCCAAGTTGCGACTCGTCCGAGTTGGCTAATCGCAGGCGCGGCCGCAAGGCGCGTGTTGGGAGAGGGGGTCTGCTGCAGGTAGCTCCAACAAACACCTTAGAGTGAGGTCTGTAAATAGTGTACATAAATTAGTGTAAATAAATTGTATATACCCACTCATGTCTGTACTTTGTGGCGTAGATCCCTACCCACGACGTTACACTCTACACCATATCACTTGCCACATGACTCCGCATTGTTGATCGAAATCTACATTTCGATACTAGACGCTAGTTAATTAGCTTGTCTGGCGTCGTGGATGCAACTACACAGACAATAACTAGAGCTGCTAGAGAATGGATGAGACTTTCTCGTAGTAAAATTTTCTAATTTCCTTACGGTCTTGCCACCTCGTCTTACCAGCTCTCATCTATCGCGGCTCAAAGTACATTTTTTGACATTTTGTCAACTTTTCGGTTTCCAAACACTAAAACCGAAATATTACATTAAGAATATTAAGGAAGAGTAAAATCTCGTTCTAAATAGAAATTTTCATCGAAAAATTTGAAGCCGTTTTTTTTATGAAAACGGCGATTAAGCATTACTGTAAATGCAAAATTTGATGCTCTTTTTCACAGGAATCTATTGAGTTTTCGAAAAACTTCATTTCAAGTCTTTTAAAAACACTCACAAATGCAATAATGTATTCAAATCGATGAAAATGTGCATTTTAATGGCGTGAGAGACATTGAAAATTAATTACATTAATGTAATTTTTTAAAAAACAAAAGAATACATCACATTGAACTTGTACTACTCCTGTTGTATAATTCCGTCATTTGATGGCTGCAACCCGTTGCAGAATGATACTTATTACGATACAGATTTCGTTATGATACAAATACTTGACCAAACACAAAGAAGTTTACAAACGAAGTGTTGACCATTAATCCTTTAAAATCGTTCTACACATTGATCATATTTGATTAGGGCAATGATAGTGGTAAAGGGACCATTTGACTGACGTTAAGATCAGAACACAAGTTATTTTGGGCTATATGTTGGTGCCGTGTGTTTGTCCTTAAAAACCGACCAATTCTTTAGTTTGAAACATCTGGTGAATTAGAGGATGAGATGGAACCTCTATAAATAAGAGAAAAGCGAAAATGGTGATCCTGTAGTTATTGCCGCTCTTTCTGTACTCTTTCGCAAGCAGATTGGTAAACCAAAGCCACCTGCGGCAGATAGGATAGCTGTCGGCTAGGTGGCTTTGGTTGAATCCTACATGTCACTGCCACGAAACGATTAAATGTAAATGTTTAACTTATAAAAGTTACCATAAGTCGTAGAATAGTATCGTATGACACGATGTAATGGGTATTAATACACTCGGGTGAAGTCTACGATACTCCCTCGTATCGTAATATCACACTCCTGTATTAATACCCATCATTAGATCATCGTTCCATAATTTACTATTACGTCATATTAAACAGTGCAATTAGCACTATCCATTGGAAAAGATTGTAGACAAAGTTTGGAAACATTTTTTAACAATTGGCGTTCGAGCGTTTCTGAAAATGTGGAATTTTGAGCTCATTTTTAGAGAAAACTGTTGGGTTTTCGAGAAATTTATACATTATATAAAGCACATGTACTCATAAATAACATAATGTGAAGACATTTTCTCTAATGTAAAAACTATGAACGTGAGAGACGAGTGAAAAAATTACATTTTTAGAGCTTTGATATCCTAAAGAGTGCATTTGGCACTACCCTTAGAAAAATTTAAAGAATAATTTGGGAGCCGTTTGTGAGTAAAAATCTTGTTTTTGTAATTTTTTAAAATTGCAAATATTGCACGCGCTATTGCACGAAAACAAATATTAAAAAATCTACACGACTTTAATGAAAGAACTATTTATTGAAAACAAATTTCATTTAAAGGAAGAATCTCTGTCTTCAATTTTATAGTTGTAGGAAGATACCAAAAAAATTCAAACTTTTGCAATTTTCAAAAATTCAGAATTAACCGCAAAAAATCGAACCTATGCCAACTTTATAATTGTATTTTGTTCTATTCTTAAAAGAATTTTAAGAAAAAATTTGGAGGCGTTTTTGAGAAAATGTTGAAAATGTGCGGGGTGCTTCATACAAAGTACCCCCAAATTTCAAAGAATGTTTTTCAAATGTCCAAATTTCTTCTAGAGCCAGATCAAGAGGAGTTTCCTCAATTTGGAAAAGATCGTATGTGTGGTTTAGGTGCTAGGAGGGTTGATGGACGGACGGACGGACGGACGTTTTGAATAAAACACTTTTCCGGTATCAGGGGACACCAAAACGTGTATTTCCGTTGAAATCGATGTTCCGCAGAATTACATAACTTGCTCTACCTACGTATATTACTCCGTATATACGTATATTACGTCTGTAAACGAGAAAGTAAAAAGTATAAAATTCTATTTACAAATATTAAAATAAAACTGCTCGGTACACACTTTCCGTTATTTCTTTACCGCCAACCGCGATCGTTGTGTTGTGGATACACCACATAATCTAAAGAGGCCCCGCCTCGAGTGCACGGTCCTACCGCGCCACTCCTGTGACTTTCGTCACCCGTAAAACGCATGAATACGCGCCAGCCTGAATTTTGCACAATGTGCGAAGTTACCGAAAACAAAACCCGCCGGCGTGAGCGATCGGCGTCGGCTCATTTTATACTCGCCGGCTCACTCCCACGTGATCACCGTGCGTGGGAAGGAGGTGTGCATACTTCCACGTGACATTCCAAGCAACGCCGGCGTTTACCTGTTCTAAAAATATCTGCACACCAACGCCATGGCGCCTAAGCTACTCAGCTCCCAGGTATGCAAGCATACCGCGTCTTCCTCCCACTCAGGGCAACCAACTTGGCACTATATTGGATGACTACAGTCTGGATGAGAATTCTAGCAGTCATCTGCTCTGATGGGTCCTTTCAGAAGCCTTTGATCAACTGCAGATGGATGCCAGAATTGTGCCAATAGAACATAATAGGCGAAGGCTCCGCGTGTATTGGGTGATGGTCTAGCAGATCCCCCAATCCTCATGGCCAGGTGAAACTCCAGTAGAACTCTGCCGATTTCAGGCCAAGGCACGATTGCAGCCAAATGAATGCTCGCGAAATCAAATTAAGGAAATAACAATTTACATTATTGCAGGAAAAAAGCTGTTTTTTAAAATTTATTTGCTACATGTTCAATTGCAATACAATTTTTCAGTGAGTTGAATATTATTTTACATAACATAAAGGCAGAAAGCCAGCATTTAATCGACAGATAAATAGTCAGCAATAATTTAATACAAGTGCTATCACTAACTTTAATTACGTAATTGAAAAATTATTATGAAAACTGAAAATATAAATAAAATAAGCTTTAATTAAGTTTCATTTAAATTTTAAGTTTTGCAGCCAAACGCATAAAATCAAAAGCAAATATTAAGAAAGTAACAACTTATATTGTTGCAGGAAAAGAAGCTCTGGTGGATGGACGACAAGGTTCGCCTTGCTCCAAGTGGACAAATCGAGAAGCTGTCGGTTCTGGCAGTGAATGCTACGGTTCTCTACAAAAAGCAGCCCTGCGAGCGGGATCTAACGTCCGTCCTGTGGACGGCGGAAGCTTCTCTCCACCTGAACGGATCTCTTGGGGTAAAGTTTCAGACTTTTGATTTTTAAATACCAACCTGATCTTCACATTTTCCCCATCTCTTTATGAAAAATTTATTTCATTCTCATCACTGGTCTTTTAAGAGGAGGCGAGTTTACTATTCTCTTTGACCATCTTTCTTCATTATTTCAAGGAAAATATTAAAGGCAATATTGTTGTTAACTCTGTGAATATTTAGCCAGAGTTTTTTGTTCACTTAGTGGACGTCATTGTTCTTTAATTTAAGTCTCTTCATTATGAAATATTGGCAACACTGATTGGTGAATTTCATTTGTGCAGCATTTATTTTCTCTTTCTGAAACAGTATACATTATTTGACTCAATCAGAAGTTATCACACTTTTCACAATACACTTCAATTTTTTTGTTTCGCCAGAATTAAATTAATTCATTAATTCGGTGTTTAGTTCAACATACCAACAATTTAAGGGGTATTATAAAATTTTATCTTGTGGAAATATATTGTTGATAACTAAAGATGATTTATCACTAAAGCAACTTTCGTGTAAGCGTTGTCATTACTAATCAAATGTGCCGAGAAATACGCTTTTTAAAATTAAATCATTGTGGTAAGTTGTTGTCAACATTAAGTGAAGAGCGGTTATGTCGTTGCTATTCAGCGAATCAATATTATATTTTTAATATAAAAAATCAGTATTCTGATACTAACATGGAGTAAAATGTCACAAGAAAGAAACGTTATCTAACGAGAATAAATTATTTTTCTGACCATTTTACTATATTCAAAACTGAAAACCGCATACAACTTAGTAATTCTACTTTTGAAGAGGTGTCATAGTATTAGATCAAGGATGATTTATAAGAGAAATAAAATATTTTTATGTAATATAAACTACAATACTGATGATAATGAAATTACTTTTGGAATTCATAATGAGAAATAACATTGACATAACACTTAAAATATTTTTTTATGAGGAGATGAAAGTGTAGAAATTACGTTGACCTTTCCTAAGACGGTTTATGAAGTACCTTCTAATAATCGGGTATAAATTGTTATGTTAATATTCAAAATCATATTCTATCACTTTTTTCAAAACGTGTATTTGATCTCTTCATAAAACTGCAGCTCACCTAAGAAGCATAAACTACATAAATGTTCTACGTTAAGTTGTAATGGAAATTAAATGAGTGCCATTTATAAACAATAGTTAATGATATTATACATGCATATCATGCCGCCAGAGACGGATATTTTCATGTTATAATTTTGTAATTATACCATAAAGATTAATAATAAAAAGAAATATTTAATTTAATAATTGCCTGGCTCAACCACTCTCGGGAATGAAAAAATATCAATAGAGATATATATTTCTTTCTTGTATACGTATAAAATATAAAGTGTTGATTTTACGACACAAAACCTATTGGGGAACCATGGTGCCCAAAAAACTGATTTTTCTTGTATTTATATTGTCATCTTTCTTACTCACCACTTTAATTCGAGGTTTTTGTACGAATAACTCGGGCAGAAGACTAGATTTGCTAGTTGAATGGCATCCGTTATAATAATGAATGTCACTAGTTTTATTACAGTTGAAATGTTCCCACTGTAATGTAGGGTATGTGTCTTTTGATACTAATATAAAGAAAGAACAGGTACTTTTAAAAAGAATGAACAAGGAGAGTACATTATTTCTTTAATAACAAAAAATTGAAAAGAATGTCAGTAATCGTGAAATTGGACCCACATGAGACATAAACACAAATAATTATACTCTAATCACAGTGACAAAAAAGGCACACAATATCTGAAAAAGAATGAACATAAACATATACCCTTATGTACAAAAATGCACAATACATAAAAGAAAGAAAAGAATCGGGAAATAAACCTCTAAATTATTTCCTATTCAGTACGTAAAAACTCTTGTGTAAAATAAAAATGAACTTTCTCAATTTAGTTACAATTGCATTAAATTGTATAATCCTGTAAAAAAGTTTCAGCTACAATATGGATTTAATACCTTTTTCAAAGATATCTCACAAAGATTACGCCAGTGAATAAGTAACTAGAATGCATTCTTTGATGAAATAAAGATGTAACATCACGTTAACACTTTCTTTGGCCTCGAAAGAATTCGTTAATTCCTAAGAATTCTATAGCTAGAAATTTACAATAACTTGAAAATATTAAATCAACTGTTTTCAGTTACCCTATCAACTGTTTTCAGTTAGTCTAACACGATTACTAAGTGTTACAACAACATTGTACAAACTCTTAGAAATAATATGTAAATGTCCGTGCAGTAACTAGTCACCAATAGGAGTTTGCAGTTATTTTTATTATTTTCTTTGATATACTCCCTCCGTTTCACAGGGAAGAGGTTCAGATGTATGCAACCTCTCACGGGTCCTAGTCAAATGTATTGATGTTAAAATTGTTTTAATGTTTGAGGTTTTACGGATTTTATCATTGTTTTGACGAGATGTGCACTGTACCTCATGTATGTATGTAAGTAATGTTCTGTTTATTTTATATATTTTATATATTCATAGGGTAGTAACGTTTTAGTGTTGTATCTTAATGGTTTTCAGGTTATGTTGACGCCTGAAGATGGTCTGAAGACGCCTGAATATAGTGATCTCCGAAACGTTGTGATTAAGAAATTTGGTGTGGTTATATACAGGACTTTTAAGTAAAATGTGAAGGTTATGAGCAAATGTAGTTGTCTTCAATACAATGAAGCCTTATTTTTGTAATGAAATGATGCACAAATAGACAACTCGTATACTATATAAAATAAATGCGTTTAAAACTGTTCTCTACAAGCATTTTCCGAGCGTAGAACGTCCCAGATCAGTTTTTACCAAGCACTGAAGTGGCTGAAAGTAGGTCCTATCTCTACAAAAGTAATTGTACCCAGACTTCACAACACAAAATTGTATTCGAATTGAATAATAGTGAATAATATTGAAGTTAATAATAGTACCTTGTAGCCAGAGATATATAATCCAACTTATAATCCAACTTAAATTTAACGTCACATACAACTTCATCACAGACGTGAAAAACAAAGTTAAGACCAATGCCAATAATCCTACGGACTTCCGTAAAATAATCAAATATCTCATACATACACATCGTAAATTCCATTCATTCAAAGATCCATTAATCAAAAAAATTTCTGTCGTATTCAGAAACATTGAACAATCAATAACAGAACAGGAAATTTTGAATGACCTACAGCAAGGCTTCACTTCAATAATCAGAGTCACCAGACTTCAAAAAGATGGCCTTTCAGTCCCAGTAGTCGCGGTTCTGAACCCATAGAAACTATTTACACCTTCCATCAAATTTGCAATCATCGTGTAAGAACCGAAAGACGCAAAAAGCATAAAGGCCCCCTTCAATGCCAAAGATGCCTAGACTATGGTCATATCAAAAGCAATTGTAACCACTCCATCACGTGTGCATTCTGTGCCGGGAACCATTACTCCGTGCTCTGCCCTAAGAAGAACGAATCTCCGGTGTGTGCCAACTGCAACGGAAATCACAAGGCCGACATAAGAAACACGAACTGCACCTACAACAAAGAGATCTTAGATAGGAGAAGTACCTCTAAAAATAAAAATAATGAAAATCCACCAAACTCCAATGCTACTCCTCCCCTCCAAAATCAGTCAAGAGCCCATTTCCCGCCACTGCCGCAATCCCAGCCTATTCAAAACTTCACCCATATTTCAAACACGAACAATCCACCTCCTAGCACATCGCAATACACACAAAATTCCAATCACCATACGGCCCATTCCAATAATATCCAATATAATCACCACTATAATTAACTCCATTACCACCTGCATTATTAACTTCATCAACTCTCTAATCCCATCTATAATTAGTATTATTCAGAACTCTGTGGCCGAATATTTAACCAACAATGGCAAATAAATCCCAAAACAATGTAACCATTCTAAATTGGAATGCAAACTCAATCAGCAACAAAAAAACTGAATTCGTTCATTTCCTTCATCACTACAAGGTAGATGTAGCTTGTATTACCGAAATGCACTTGAGCAGAAAAAATAAATTATATATACCCAATTACAATGTATATAGAACTGACAGAACCGAAACGAAAGGCGGCGGTGTACTCATCGCAATCAAATCTATTCACGTGCATAACCAGGAAACTCTCCCGGACACACCAGGCTTAGAAACTATAGCAGCCTCAATAATAATCAACAATAACTCTTTGAAGATCATAGCCGCATACAAACCTCCCTCAACAAAAATAGTAAATACAAACCTCCAAAATCTATTTAACCTTAATGATAAAGTTGTGCTATTAGGTGACCTCAATGCCAAACACAGTAACTGGGGATGCCAATCCAACAACCAAGATGGTAAAACTCTAGCCCAATTAGTAAACAATGCCAATATTAAAATTCTCTCCCCGAGTGAACCTACTTACTAACCACAAGACCGTTCGCGCAAACCAGACATTCTCGACATTGGTATAACCAACACAAACCTGAACTTCCATTTATCGGTAATATTCGCACTTGATTCTGACCATATCCCAGTCTTACTTACTTCGCAGCAAATGTCACCTCAACATGCCCCTGTATCTAAACCGTACTCATTAAAAATTAACTGGAGGAAGTTCACAAAACAATAAAAAGTACAATACCCAAAATAAAAATACTAAATACTCCCCTTGAAATAAATAAATCCGTTAATTTTCTAACTGACCTCATCAACACAACCATCCAAAATTCTCAGCTGACTAACACTCCAAATACATCCCACAAACCCTACAATAAATTACCCTCAGGCATTTTAAACGCAATATCGGTCAAGAATAAGACTAAAAGACTCTGGGCTCAGCTAAGAACACGAGAATTAAAGAGAGAACTCAACCTAATCTCCAACGTGGTCAAACGACTTATCAGAAATCATAACAGCGAACAATATCAATAACTCATACAATCACTCAACAACAGTATTAACACATTATGGCAATTCTCTAAAAAAAATTCTCAAGAAAAAAAACACGGTCCCTCCTTTAAACACAACGACAGGCAAGGCCTTATCCTCACTTCAGAAGGCAGAAGTGCTCGCCACCCATTTCGAAACCACATTCTGTGAGAACACGAATGCCCACCCGCAACATAATAATATTCTATAAGCCACAAAATTAAACTTGTTCGGTCCGTATCAGAGAATAAATTTCTCATCTTCCATTGAAATTTCTAAAATCATAAAGAATCTTCCTAACAAAAAATCCCCAGGTCACGACAAAATAAACGATTTGGCATTAAAAAACTACCACCAATGGCAATTGCGTACTTAAATAACATATTCAATTCATGTTTCAGAATTGGATATTTCCCACACAAATGGAAACATGCAATCATTATCGCCATAGCAAAGTCAAACAAAACCCCATCAAACCCCGAGAGTTACCGCCCAATCAGCTTATTAACAACTCATTCCAAAATATTCGAAAAAATCATATTGCGAAGACTGACAAACCACCTATATTCAACCAATGCTATACCCAAGGTACAGTTTGGATTCACAGAAAGAATCTCAACGCAACACCAGCTATCAAGAATTTCAGAGTACATTTATTCCGCTTTTCAAAACAACATCACTCCATAGCTCTATTTATTGATATTACACAAGCTTTCGACCGACCGCTTTGGCACGGAGCTCTTTTATATAAACTAATTCAAATAGGCACTCCACAATACTTAAAATCAATAATAACAAATTTCTTAAGCAATAGAACTTTCTCAGTCAATGTTAACAACCATTTATCCAACCCAAGAACAATAAACGCTGGACTTCCCCAAGGCTCTCCGTAATCACCCACCCTATTCAACCTCTATGTTGCTGACATTCCAACACTTAATAAAATCACTATCGCTCAATTTGCCGACGACACAGCCATATTTACCTCCGGTACAACCCTCACTGGGTTAAGAACCCACTTACAACTTTATTTAAATATTATAGACAGCTAGGCTGCTAAGCTTCAAATTCAACTAAATCCTAACAAAACCGCTGCAAAAATATTAAGTTTAAACCCCACTCTCCCCCACTTCCTCTAACTCTAAATAACAAATGATTAGAATGGTATCCCCGCAATAAACCTGTAAAATATTTAGGCTTATATCTTGATACCAAGCATATAAATGCCAAAGTGACCCAAGCTAAAATAAAACTGGCACAACTACGACCACTAATTTACAGAAACAGCACAATACAATATAAATCAGCCATAGCAATTTACAAGACAATTTTAAGACCATTAATGTTGTACGCCAGCCCAATTTGGATCAATTCTGCTAAAACTAACATCCATAAACTACAAGTCTAACAAAATAAATTCTTAAGAATAGTTGCTCATGCCCCATGGTATATAACCAACAATCAACTTCACAACGAATTTAATTTGGAACCCATTGAACAATACATCACATATCTGGCCACCAACTTTTATCATAACCTACCTCAAATCCCAGCCCAATCACCATTCAAACTAACCAAAAACCCCAATTACCAAACACGAATCAAAAGATAATATCCATATCACATATTCCTAAAAAAATTTGCAGATTTGGATCCGGACTGAGGACCCCAAAAGGGATTTCTTCCCCCTTGTTAGTAAGTAAGATTATATTTAAGGTTAGCATATAAGTTTGTAATTACATATGTATAGTTATTTTTACTGAGCTATGTAAATTCTTCAAAAACTAATAATTTAATAAAAAAAACCGCCGGTGACGTCATACTGATCCGGGAATGTTGCAAAGCGGCACCATGTCCTTCACTGCATGCCGCTGTCCGGACGTTGCGGCGTCGTTGCGTGAGCAGATCGGCGATACTTTCGCGGAATGCGTCGCGACGCTGAGCCAGGCGATTGTGTGTGAGGCGCAGTGCGCGAGACGATGGGGGCCGTGCGAGTCGCTGTGGGGGCGCTGCTGTGCGCTGCGCTGGCGCAGGGGGCCTTGGCGACCACGCCCCCCTCCGCGCCCTTCCACCTCCGCAAGTGCTGCGCCCTGGACCAGCTCCTCGGCGACGACATGAGCGCTTGCGTGCCCCTGGGGAACTCCACACGTTACAAATTGAACATAACCAGTTTTCAGGTGAGTTATATATTTTTCTTTATACTACACAGGTATATCGACATAACGAAACGGGGACGATAAACCTACTATTTAAAATCCTTATTTTTTTTAATGCGATTATCGGCCATCTATGATCCTTAATTCTCGTGGGACCATCTAGGATTTTTGTTCATTGTGGCAATTACCTTTTTCTGCTGTATCCATTGCTTAAACTAGGTTGTTAACTGTGAATTATGAATTATGACCTGAGAAGATGATGGCGAGGGATGAAGGGACAATTGCAAATACGTCGATACCTACGCAGCATTCGAACCTACAGCCTCCTCAGCTCAGACTGCCGCAACCGCCACGGACCCGGTAAAAGCGGTTATTTTTTTATAAATATTACACTTTTGTAATAGCCTCACAGCCTTCTGTGAGGCGGTTCTGGCTTCCATTCCGGGCCGTGGTAACGAAGGTTGAGGCAGTGGTAACTGAAGGCAGGCACCTAAAAAGAATTAGTTTAAAAATTTTCGAAAATTAAGATACTTCAACGAAACTGGCACTTGCATACGTTTTTTAATATTCCTTACGCTATCTGAGGATGAAGTTAAATAAGAATATTTGAAGTCATTTTTAAAAAAAATTGAAAATGCCATTGTGTCCTCATACAAGGGTTGAATAAAAAAATGAGAATTTTTTTCCAGGAAAAAAACTTTATAGACTTATGTACTTACATTAACACATCTAAAATACAATCGCCTCCTTTATTAATGACCTTTTTCCAAATGTCGGGGAGACGTCGTACACCATCTGCGGTTCTATTTCTGGTGACGTCCCATATAGACCGCCCTAGAGCATGAATAATTTCTTATCTGGTATTGTACCGGTTTCTTGGCAGTGGTTCCTTCGTTTTGCTGAAGAGATCACAATCACAAGAACTCATATCGGATGAGTAAGATGGATGTTCCAGAATTTCGCATTGCCAGCGGCCCAAGAGTTCTCCACGTGGGGTTGCTCTGAACGGGGGTTATCCTCCACATCATCTCTGCCTAAACTGAACGCTTTCACCCTTCGTGCGACTGTAGTGTATGAGAACTCTGAATTTCCAGATGCTTCACACAGTCCCTGAAAACATTCTTACTTATTCCGACCTCGTGCCACTTCAGTTCGGAACCACGAACGTTGCTCTACCTGTTTCGTTAGGGGGCTAGCACTAATGCTATGAAGTTCCACGAATTACACGCTGCAGTAGACTGACGGAGTACTGTTACCGCTCGCTGCACATACTCGCCTATTAGTCCTTTAGTCATGACACATTGCAGCACGCCGACTTTTAAGTTACAGCAATATTTTCACTACTTTTTTACGATATACGAGGTAAATGGTACCACCAAATATTCAGATATTGATTATAAATTCAAAGGGTCACGACATCAGCCAGACCGATGAAAAAATATCACTTTGGAAAAAAATCCTACTTACGATTTAGTTCTTCACAGACGGGCGGACAGACGGGCGGACAGACGGGCGGACAGACGGGCGGACAGACGGGCGGACAGACGGGCGGACAGACGGGCGGACAGACGGGCGGACAGACGGGCGGACAGACGGGCGGACAGACGGGCGGACAGACGGGCGGACAGACGGGCGGACAGACGGGCGGACAGACGGGCGGACAGACGGGCGGACAGACGGGCGGACAGACGGGCGGACAGACGGGCGGACAGACGGGCGGACAGACGGGCGGACAGACGGGCGGACAGACGGGCGGACAGACGGACAGACGGGCGGACACACGGACGCACACACGGACGGACACACGGACGGACACACGGGCGGACACACGGACACACGGGCGGACACACGGGCGGACACACGGGCGGACACACGGGCGGACACACGGGCGGACACACGGGCGGACACACGGGCGGACACACGGGCGGACACACGGGCGGACACACGGGCGGACAGACGGGCGGACACACGGACGGAGACACGGACGGACAGACGGACGGACACACGGGCGGACACACGGGCGGACACACGGGCGGACGGGCGGGCGGGCGGGCAGTCAGATGGATGGACAGGCAGACGGACCGACAGTCAGATGGACGAAAGGCGACTTAATTCAATGTTTTGGCATCAAGGATCTACAAAATGTGAATTCTATGTACATGTTTAATTTATAAGTATAGGAACAAGAATTATCAATGTTTTCGGTGTCGGGAATTCACAATAGGATTTTTTGCCCCGAAGAAATCCGTTTTTCTGCGGGATTACGTACGCAGCATACGTGTATAATATGTGAGAACGTAATAACTGGGCCCAGGACTGTGAATACTGGTAGGCGGATTAAGTGGTCGGATTAACCATTGCTAGCCGGATTAAAGGCGGATTAATCCGACACCAAATATATACTTCAGTATTATTATCGTACATAATAATTCGGTATCATGCATAATACTACGATATTATACAAATTACTACGCTATTAAACATAATACTTCGGTATTATACAAAGTACTTCGGTATTATACATAACATATGTAATAAATAAAGAAATAGAAAACAAACCTAATATATTTAATCTCTTCTGCGGAACTATTCGCCGGACGCTGAGAAGTTAAAATCAGAAAGATATCCTTTTAAAGTTCTATAAAGTGATGGCGCTTGCTTTATGAAAGCCATGACCCTGCTCTATGGAAGCGAAAATTGGGCCCTGAAGAAGAGAGATTAAAATAAAAGACAGCAAACTGAAATTTTGAAGATACGTAGCCGGCTATACATTAATGGACAAAAAAGAAATGGTATTAGAGCATAATTGAATATGAAGAATATCGTATATATAATGAAACAGTACCAACTAAGGTAGCAGGTATATGTTGAACGAATGCCAGACACAAGAATGACAAAATTCATCTAACAATACGTTCCAAAAGGATGATCATTAGAAAGACCAAAGAGGAGATGGCGAGACCTATGGTAAGGTCACGGAGCTCAAACCTTGAAGTTGATTTCTTGTCTTCCTTCTGCATATCTTTTCGCCTATTTTTAGAAATATACGCCTATCAAATTTTCCCATTTTGTGCAAGAAATTCTGCCACGGAAGTGGTTGCGCAGGTTATGTCACAATGACGTCAAGCGTACGATTTACAGTACTTTCCACCAGGAAAAATGTCTTGCCACAATGATGTATGTAGTACACCAACGGCACTAGGGGTTGAATGTAGATTGAATATTTCTAGTTAAACTTAATGGATTATATTTCTAATTATTAATACATTGATTCAATTATCTCAATAGAGGCGATACTAATACATTTGTTGATGGAATTAAACAATTAGACGATTTTAAAATTATAGTAGATGTATTAGAGAAACGAATCAGTGGAGAGCATAGGAATAATTTTTTTGAAAAATATTTGAAACTCTCAGTGACTAATGAAATGTATGTTTTCCCCAGTATATAATTTGAATCTCTGCTACAGTACTGGATGCAACAATTTAATGATTCGGATCTTTTGAGAAAACTTTGAGTATTTTTTAAATACATAATTTACTAATTTAGTGACCATTTGTTATTACATTAAGGTTCCTCTTTGAAGATATCTTGACTCCCTACGCAGAATAAAAATAAAATTTCACATACCAGCATCGTTCAGTTCAGATTGCAAAATCGGCAAGTATCGATATTTCAAAACTTCGATCTACAAAATTAGAAAATTGTCGACATAATACTTTGCTCTAAAATAACCATCTTTGCAAAAGTTGTTTAGAAGACTAACATTTACATGGGCACGGGGGAAAACTTAATTTGTGAGAGCCCGTTTTGATTTATATTTACGCTATTATTTATTATTTAGCACCAATGCTAACATACGGAAGCGAATCATGGAGCCGGACAGCAAAAAAGCAACAACGAATACAAACAGCAGAGATGAAATTTCTCAGGAGAGAGAATGGGTGCTCGATTTTAGATCAAATAAGAAATGAGGAGATTAGATCTGATCTAAAGATATTTTCCATAAATGACCGTATTAAAGAAAATAAACAACGCTGGATACATATACATAGAATGGATAATACAAGAATAACAACATCAGCATTATCTTATACACCTTTAGGAAGAGAAATAGGATGTCCAAGGAAAAGTTGATTGAAGTGAAGATGGAGCAGGCTATTAACCTAATCCTTGATAGTGAAAAATATGATTTATTATTTATATTTATTATTTTCTATAAAGTATACAACAATCTGATATTTAAGCACAATAACAAAAAAAGCATTAACGCCTGAGGATCACCTCAAGGAGTCGGTGCTTCCTAATTTCACTGTAGAAGTCTTCGGGAAGAAGGGGAGGCCCTAGGCCTACTGCACATACGTCGACCGTCTCTCCGCGCGCCTAACACGAGGAAATGCGTACAAAACACCAAAACATAATGTCATCTCTCATGTGAGAGATAGCCTACGCGAAGAGGGGGTACTCACGGTCACTTTTTGTTTTTTCTTTAATCAGTACCAATTCTTCCTAAGAACAAGTAAGTGGTTTTATATTAAAGATTAGTTATTAAGGTTGTGTTTTCACAACGGAAATAAAAACACAACAAAACAACAACAAAAAATTGAAAATTCGCTAAAAAAACTCACAAATATGGAATTTTCAAAATATTTAGATCCACCACTAACATCACGTGCGGGTAATCGGAGACACTAAAGAAATGTAAAGTAAAATGAACAACTTAGTACTTAAAACGGTAGTTATTTTGCTTACAATAATTGTAGACGTCTAAAGTAATGTGACTTCCAAGGTTGTGCAAGATTAGGAGCACTGGGTTCGGGGCATTTAGTCAATTTAAATAGTTTTATCCATTCGATGAATTCTTCATATGTCCAGCAATTATGACTAAATGCGTAAATAGCACCAGTGGGCCATTTAAAGTCATTCAGATTAATAATTTATTTAGTTTGGTCAACGGCAATCACGCTGCGATAATGAATATCACTGACCACCATTACCCTACCAGCTCATTTTTATTGTAAGTACTCATAAACTTTTATAAACTGGTTCAAATTACTCGCAATTGGTACCACATGGTTTTTTGAAGCACTTTCCTTCCAACAAGTTTTAATTCTTCCACAAATGTTCCAGTGTACGTGAGTATGATCTTATTTTCTGAGAGCACTTTCTAACATTAACCACCCACTTTCCGGGTGCGAACGGATAATCGTGGATGTAAGCTTACTTTGGCTGCGGCGATCAATTGACTATAGTTATCACGACTAATGGTAGGTAGAAGCATATGTTGCTGCTTTTGAGTACGGTTTGTTTACAATATTTATAGATAATTTACTGCTGATTCCCATTACATCGTGACCCCCATTACCTCCGCTTTCCCTACTCGATTATGTTAGTACCAAATAGCATTTGCATTGTTCGAGCATATGAACTGTCAGTAGTTTCATCAATTATTTAATATTTTAGGTTTTTCAAAAGTGATATTATGGTAATTTATTTACAAACAAAAACATTAAGTACAAAGTAGTATTGTTGAAAAAATATCGGCTTTAATTTACCGATGTTTAAAACATTGATGTCTTTATAGAAACATCTGAGTTTAAAAACATCGATATGGATTTCGAACTCCTAAATTCAATCAAGTGCATGGCAGTGTTAACGGACAGTAATCTTTTTAATTCCACTCACAGATTAATAGTATGGAGGAATACAAAATAGGAGGGAAAACTCGTGGTCCCTTCAATAGTTCATGCGAATATAGTCAGCCCTGTACTCTGGTGGTAATAATGGATACATCTTAATCGTGACAGACGCAGGGTACCGTGTCTACCCTTTAACGTCCAAAGTAGATAATAAACTTCAGAAAATCACGAATCGCGCTCTTTGCGCACCTATTAAAAATAACAGAAATAATCTAAGTAGGGGAATATTCAAGTGACAATCATAAAAATCCTTTTTAATTTCTTGCTACTGCTTACGCAGTATAGAGAAGGTATTGTAATGCTGCTGAAAAACGATAAATTTTCTACAGAAAAAAGTTTTCTTACCGTGCCCTGGTAACAAAAATGTGGATAAATCTTGTCCCTGTTGTTATAAGCCAAGAACCTGAGAATTAATTGTTAATGATAAAATAACATTTAATGTTGAAATATAGCATCGCTTTCAGTCAAAGAATACGCGTTGTTAGGACAACGCATGAACAAGGGTTAATATTTCATGCTTGATGTCAGATCGTTATACAAATGGACACGGTCCCGAATACATTATATGCAGAAATTATGAAGAGGGAATTGGATGGTCGTGGTCGTCAGGAAGGACACATGAATTCACCCTCCAGAAAAATGTAGTCGTAGGCACACGTAAGCGGTGGGTGAGGTGTGATCGAGTTTTCAACATAGGCTGGGATTTATGTAGATTATAGTAAGACGGGAATTTTTAGTTGCAATTTGAGAGCTTGGTATCGTGTAAATTGCGATATTAAATGGTAATTGGAAATTTTAATTAATATAATGGTTGGAGGTGAAAGTAAATAGACTCCATATTTCGAGGAGTGATTCATCAAGGTAGTTTCGTAGATATTAAATCTAATTATAGCAATCGTTGAGGATATTCTGAAACATTTTTATTTAGCAAAGGACACGAAAATTGGTTCACCAAAGATCCCGGGGACTTCTTTCTGCCAGTGAGCCGAGAAGCCAACAATCAAGATTACGAACATAATTATGAACGTAGGCTTACGAATTATAATCAAACCCGTACTGTGTTTCAATGTTTAAAGTGAAAATAAATTCACGGAAGTTTGACAGAACTCCCATGTATAAATAATAAGAATAAACTTTAAATTGGTATTATTCCAAAGGACTGATTATTTATAAAAGTTGCCCCTAATCTAGTAATTGATTCCAATTAATAGAACTTCCAGGAATCGTGGTACTGTACAGAATCACACGTGCACATGCAACAGGTAAGGAGTGTATGTTGTATGTTAAACACATGCTTAAAATTAGCAGGCAATTTAATAATTTAATAAATTAATAATTCAGTTTTAAAGTAATAGTGAAACTTGATTACTAACAAATGTAAATCTCGCTAGATCGGTCGACGTGTTCATATGAAATAATTGTTACTACTTACTCGGCAACCAATTACTCAATCTGCTGTCCATACGGAGTGGCGAGGAATCTGAAAACAATTCTGAAATGTCTAAACAAGGATTGCACGTAATGACAAATGAGAATCACATTTCTTCCAAAATTTGAATTATAATTTATTATGCATGCCAAAGTTAAAAACTACCATTGATTATTACAATTCATCGTTAGGTCATGACCATTTTCTCGTTATTGCAATACCAGCGTTATAGAACATTTTATCCTTTCTTGCCTCTTCACGCGCACTTCGCTCGATGTCGCCGCGTAGGGTAGACCAATCTTCCTTCTTGTTGAATTCCACGATGATCAGCGAAAAAGTCGAAACTTCTTCCAACCACTTCACAAGCACTGCCTATACTCTTCGTCTTGCGCCTCAGGTGGGAACCTATTTCAAACTGATTACTTTTCCCAAGTCGGAATAATGTCCCTCTAACATTATTTTCTATCACCCAACCTGGTAATTCACATTCACTAGTAAAATTTCTGAGTCAAGTCTTGTAACTCCACTGCGAAAATATTCTAAGTTCACTTTCCGGTTCACTCATGAAAATATTACAAGTCCGAGTTTGCAATGATACAACACATAAATTTTACAAGTTAGAGTTGCACACATAATGCAGAACTATTCTCATTTTAAGTTGAATGCTCACTCTCATGAAATATCGCAAGTCCCGATTTGATAATTAACGTCAAAAAAGTTTCTAAGGTCCACAAATATCACTCGAACTTAATAAAACACGCAAGCCATCCGCTCAACATCACAACTCGAGACGGAATGCCCTAATTCCCAATCTGGTCCACCCTTCAAAGATCGCTGTGTTTTGCTCTCTATTGTTTTTTTTTCGCGTTGCTACGGTGCACCCTGCACCTGCCTCCAAACGAACTCGTTATTTCGCGTTGCTACGGTGTTATCTGCGTATCTGCACCATAGAAACCCACGTCTTTTGCAATATCTACAACATTTCGACCTTTATTTGCCTAATTGAAATGTTCGCCATTTTTGGTATGTCACAATAGAGTACTTTTATAAAATTTATCACTTTATATATCACAAGAGTAAATTACTAACGCCGACATGTTGTGTAGCCAGAATTCATGATTTGGGGGTCCTTGAAAGCGAAAAATTGATTGACGCCAAAACGTCTGTCCGTCTGTTTGTGAGCTAACAGCACTACCGGCGAAACCGTGAGCAAAATTCTCACCAAAATTGATATACCCGAATTGATCTGACTGATGTCGTGACCCCTTGAAATTAAAACTGATACATTAATTTTGCAGGGTATTTTACATGAAGATCCTAGGAATTTTCAAAATTAAAAAAAAATTCACCAATTTTTTGGTTTAATATTTGACCATGGAATGAACGCTTATGTGAATGGTGCAGATATCTTTTTCGTGAAAATCCATCATTTTTGGAAAATTGTAAAAATTCAAATTTAATTCGGTGGCTTCCGACAACTACAATACGAGAAGATATTTTTTTCCTTAATTAAAATGTGTTCACAAAAAAATCTTTAAATAAAGTCATGTTTAAATTTTTGAAAATGATTTTTTGCGTTATATTACGGAAACATAAGCAATTTTTAAATTTTAAACCCTTACTTTCTCGGGAACGGTTCCAATTTTTTTCTTTAATTTTTGTAATGTATGTAGCAAAGAACGGGAAGCTAATATCATTTTCGGCGCACTTTCTGTCTTTTCGAAAATTGCTAAAACCAAATTGTCTGGTGCGTAATATTTGGACTTTTTTCAATTAATGATTGAAAGAGTGTGTGACACACTACGAGGAGAAGTGTATTCTGTGCACGTTTTCTAAAATTTTGAATTCGCTACCCTAACCCGTAAACAAGTTGAATTCTGAATGCAGATGGAAGTGAGTTTTTTGGCAAGAATTAATAAGAATATTCGCAATATATACACCCAAACAAATCACCCGTTATTGGTTTCACAGCGCTGCGCTGGCCACGCAACAGCACCGTGCTAGCTGAGGTGAAATCTGTACTGCCTCCACCCCGCTGGGTCGTATTATTAACTCACATTTTTTAAAGCTAAAATAAGCATTTGTTGAATTTGTATCGATATTTGCTTGAAAAGAATTCACCTAATATTCTACGATTTGTAATGAGTTTTACAAGGAATGATATGTCGATATGGATAGATTTTGCGGTAAAATATTTTTACGCACCCGCTTCTAAGAGCGAGAAATGGTGTGCTGTGTCAGCACCACTAGTTTACTATGTAAGATCGTAAGTTTTAGCAGTGAGTGATATTCGACGTTCGCTAGTAATTAGCTGGGTCGGATATACTCTTTGGGTCGGATCATTCCATACCTGGATGAGAATTCCTGTAGTCGGCTGCTTTGATCGGTGCTTTCAAAGACCTTTGATGAATTCCAGGTGGATGCCGGAATTGTACAATAAATTCTATGAAATAGCACACAATAGGCGCGTTCTCAAAGACTCCGTATATACCAGGTGATGGACCCACTAATCGTCCAACCCATACGACCTAAGAAACTTCGATAGATCTCTGCCGATTTTAGGACATGCTACGATTGCAGCTGAACGAATTTGTGTACGCAAAAATGTATTATGAAAGTAATAATCTTCGTTGTTGCAGGACAAAAAGTTCTGGTGGATGGACGCTAAAGTCTGCGTTGCTCCGAGTGGAAAAATCGAGATGCTGTCGGCTTTAGCACTGAAAAATGCTTCGGTGCTCTACAAAGAACGACCCTGCGAGGCGGATATCACGTCCATTCTGTGGACAAAAGAAGCTTCACTCTACTTGAACGGATCTCTTGCGGTAAATTTTCAGAGTTTTTAATTTTAAAATACCATCCTGATTTCCGCATCTTCTTTATCTTTTGATTAATGTATTTCATTTCCATCGATGGTCTTCCAGAGGAAGGTCATTTGACTTTAGGCTTTGACCATCTTTCTTCATTCATTGAGAGAAAATATTGAAGGCAATATTCTAGTTCTGTGGCTTCAGCCAAAGGTTTTCTTCGTTTCCATGTGGATCTCAATGTTACAAGCATTGGTGGATGCATTCCTGTAGGTTCATAGGGATAGATATTATATTCTTTTTTGTCTTTTGCAACTACCCACTTCAATGGCCCTCTACAATTAAGGAACAGCACTCGCCTAACAGCCTTTCCATTGTCTTCACGTTCTTAGCGAACAGAGTTTGCGAGTACATACGAAGCCGGTAAAGCTGACCTTGGAAAAGGTATAACGCCATCAATGCCATAAACTCTTATCCCTACGGACGTTGATTTTCAACATCTGTAACTTTCTTAGTATTGTGGTTTGTTGCAACGTTTCGTAAATATTCGTAAACAATGAGAGATTTTACAATTTTTTAATTCTTTTTATATGCCCAACTGTAAAGTACATTATTCGAATGGACCTGGGGTCTTTACAAAATGAAGTAAAATAATCTGAATTTTGAAGAGGATGTTCTTCTTGTCTCAAAATCTGCCTCAGGTAAATTTTGAACACGTTGGAGATGGTATAGGTGCAGTAGGATTTCAACAAAAATTTTCCAGATGGACATCCTTTTGTTAATTGGTCATTTTGTATATTTGTTCAAATAAAGCTTACAATATACAAAATGACCAATTAACAAACGCATGTTCATCTGGAAAATTTCTCTCCCTCTCTCTCTCTCTCTCTCTCTCTCTCTCTATATATATATATATATATATATATATATATATATATATATATATATATATATATATATATATATATACACACATCGCGTGGCCCACCTAAGATGTTCCCTTCAATTTTCTCCTGAACCGTTGCAGATACTGAGATGCGGTTTTCACTAAAACTACTATATGCAAGACTCACATATAGTCATGCATAATATTATTCTATTGCATTTTTATTGCAGAGATATTGACCCAACTTCGATTTTTTAAATAGAACCCTATAGACTTTTTTAGCTCATTATAACAAGCGTGAAGAGACGAGTTCATAAATATGCATATCGTTATATGTTACATAACAAAATTTTCGAAAAATTAAGAGTTTTAAAGACACACGCCGACTGCTGGTTTCCGTAATCTGAACGAGAAATTCCCGGTGATATGCGGCGAGGCCATTCCCTTCCGTTGCGTTGACTCTCCGGTAAATGCCGTGATGCAATGTGCAAAGGAGCTCACGAAAACCCGCGATTTGCTCTTTAAGACTACACCCTCTCAGTTCTGGAGACAATGTATTCACCCATAGCCATGTTCTGAATAAATCTGTACGCCACAAGGTTCTATTTTTTAATTAATGAAATACTACAAGATTTGGGGGAGAAGGGAATGGCATCGCCGCATATTATCCGGAATTTCTCATTCAGATTACGGAAACCAGCAATCGGCGTGCGTCTTTAAAACTCTTAATTTCTCAAAAATTTTGTTATGCAACATATAGCGATATGCATATGTATGAACTAGTCTTTTCACGCTTGTTATGATGAGCTAAAAAAAATCTATAGGGTTCCATTTAAAAAATCGAAGTTGGCTCAATATCTCTGCAATAAAAAAAGCAATAGAATAATATTATGCATGACTATATGTGAGTCTTGCATATAGTAGTTTTAGTGAAAACCGCATCTCAGTATCAGCAACGGTTTAGGAGAAAATTGAAGGGAACATCTTAGGTGGGCCACACGGTATATATATATATATATATACTAGCTGACCCGGCGAACTCTGTTCCGCCTTAACAGAGAACTCCGTTCCGCCCAAACATACGAAAACCCGCGAAATCACGCGAAAACGTGCGAAATCACGCGAAACATGCGAAATCACGCGAAACATGCGAAATCACGCGAAAACGTGCACAAACGTGCGTTCTCACACAGGAACGCTGTCGAACGGGATAAACAGTATCCTATGTCCGTCTCCTGGCTCTAAACTTCCTGCTCACCAACTTTCAGCCAAATCGGTACTAGTATACTAGATATCTACGTTCGACCGTGTATATGTACGTCCGTCCATCACTCACGGCTAGAGACCTTCCCGTTCCCGAGTCGAGAAAAAATAGTCATTCGACTCGCCTTGTCTACTGGTGGACATGTTTTTGAATGCATCTAAAAGATTCTAAGACATTTCTCCAAAAAGCGCGTGCTTTAGTGTTTTTAGCGCTGCCATTTAGCGTTGGTTGTGAACACATCCGTCAGCGCCATGGTACCCAGGCTGTGAATGACAAAGGTCGCCAAACATTTTGTTCCGACCCCGCTGTTTACAGTGCGCGGTGTAAGGCTTGTACTCAGAAGGGAAATAGTTATTGTTCGTTATATTCAGTCGTAGGATCACTTTATATGTAACATATTGTGATAATGGGATAAAAGTACATAAATGTTTGATAAAATAAAGCAAAATAATCTTCTTATCCTTGCGCATATCGAAGGTGGGAAGTTACAGAGTATAGCGCTTAACCATTGTCTTCCCCAAGAGCATAGTTTTTTCGACCCATTCAAAGAATTGTACAGCGCAACAACACCTACAGACCATTATATCTGCGTTTCCGTATTCTTAATCACACTAGTTAACTTCTCAAAAATTTTAATCTTTGACCTTACCATACGAGGTATTTCTAGCTGGCTTCCGGCCTATAAGAAAGTTACAAATATTAAAAAATCAATGCCCCTACAGATACTAGTGTGTGACATTGTTGACGCTGTATCACAAAGGGCCAAACCTACTGGCCTTATATCTGCTCGTTGAGACACACTCAGTTCAGAATTTACGTAGCGGCAAAGTTTTAGTGAAAATGATATTAGACGAATCCTGCAGGTTTATACCAACAGCACCAGTGTAGAAAGGTACAATGAATTAATAAAAGACACATGTATAGTTCAAGCACTCCTAAACGTTTATAAATATGAGTATTTGAAATTCGGAGGATGTCCATGCTATTGCATTTTGATTTTGCAAATCCAACTGTTCGTTAAGAAACCCATTAAACCTTACCAAAAAAGATAATAGAACGTGAATGTGTGTTCGTATACTTAGGGACATTCTGAATGGAGGATAGAAAAGTTTGGAAGAAGGGAATAAAAACTTTTATTTATGAACCTGTACACCGACTGCTTTCATTGGTGAGATTTCCGTACTTCCGACTATAAAACGAGATTTCTCACATCAAAATGACAAACACTTATTAATATGCTTACTACGAAGCAGTGATATGCGTATTCTCGGCGACGACAAAGTTGAAGGTTGTATTCTTGAGCAAGAGCGTTTTAATTGAGAATTCAAGATTGGGCAAATGTGAGTAATATATTTGCTCAAGAAATTTCATCTAAAAAGTTTTAGAAAACGTTAACTTGGAGGTGGGGTAGTTTGCGTAGTGTTAGTTGAATCTAGCATTCATTGAAGTTGCTCTGTGCAGATGGAGTTGGATAGTGCGACTGGTGGACCAAAGCAGAAATTGGTGCTCCCGCCGGAAAACTACTGCATGGACTTGACGACGAGGGAAAAGCAGCTTCACCTCGTCTTCTTGGCTTGTCCGTGCAAACACGTGGTGTGCGTCCGCAAGTGCTGCGACAATAAGGGAATGCTGACTATTTCAGAAGCTATTGCTATGAAGCAAGATGCTCACTGCGACGCCAAACTTCCAGGAAACTTCACGTGGAAGGCACCGTTCACAACGCTCTCTGCTGGATCAGAGCGTAGGCAGGCAAACGTGACATACGCCCGGCTACGAGGACCGTTTACTAATACGTGCCCGTCAGGTCGGACGAATGTAATAATTGATATGAGGTACTTCCACGCTTCCTACTTTTTTAGTAGTATCTCATGATTTGCAACACTTTCAAAAGAACATAGAACCTATTATTTCTGTGATTCAAATACTGTTTGTGTAATGATTTATCAGCAATTCCAACATTCTTCATAGACAAAATAAAAATTGTATTTGGTCTCACTCCGATTTCCCATGAATAATTCTTGTTTTTCAAGGTCAAACTTAAAATTTTTTTGCTTTAGCACTTTAAAGAGGCTGGCACAGGAAATTATACAACGCAATTACTCCAAATGTTGCCATTTCAATTTAAGTTTCATTGCAAAGCCTTTTTGTGTTTAACGGTGTAAAGCATCATTCAATTTGATTAATATTTTTCGGAAAGTACGTGTTTTGAGAAACTGAATTCTAAAACGCTCACACAATCACTTGATTGACCTTCACTTTTAAGCACAATTTATTTATGCTCTAACGAAAGAAAAATGATGAAATAGAGACATAAAACTGATGGGGGCAGTGTGAACGTTTAATTGATGTTGATGTTTGTAAATTTGTACATCATCTCCAATTTTACATCCAAATCATTTGTTGATATTTTCAGTGACATGATGAAGAGCAAACTTTTGCCGAATGGAACGCTGATAACCCAAGTAACCGGGTCTCCATTTTATGAACGCCAATTCTGTGTGGATTATGGCAAGAACATCAGGAAAAAAGGTTACTTTGCCTATGTCTGTGCAAAGGTGAGAATTCCAAATACTGGACTAATCAGTATTATTCCTCACTTTATTTTATTTCACGCTATTGTTCCTTCTATTTTTCAATTACACAGGTTTCATTACACTGCTGGATAAATTTACCTTTCTCTTTTCTCGACACAAGATCACACAATTTCCATTTTCACGAGCATGCAACCATTCCTGGAAAGTTTTTCTTGTTTTCAATTCCGTCGAGGTATATCCATATTTTGTTCAGTATTAAAAATTATTGTTGAGATACTCTAAATAATATTTTATTTATTATTATTTATAGAAGTGATTTGCGGTACGAGCAGTAAAAATGAAGTATCTGAGGGTAAAAATTGTTGCGAGAAGACTCCACTTTTTTGAAACCATAAAATCACTCTCTTACCACGTGTATAATACACTATTTTTGAGACATCCTTTCTATCGTTTATTTTATTTTAATTCAAGGATATAAAACACTTGACACACAACGGTAAGTAGGAGGTGATGAGGAACAGGCGAAAGTATTTTGTTTTTTTATGTGGCTTTCGTAGATTTATTTGAACACAGAATCGTGTGTTCAGATTTTTAACAAGCTGTATAAAACACTTGGTAATTGACTTTTGTGAAAACACTGTAATATTTTTGTGGCCACGCTCGGCAGAATGTGTCAGAAGTCATATCACATTTAACAATACACTGAGATGCTGTATATCATCCAATAATATTAGTGTAAATTTGTGAAAAGTTCGTAACATTTTTGTGACCTCTGTGTGACAGTTTTATGTTTGTTTTGTGCAGTAAACAAAAATATTTAACAATACATTGCAATGCTGTGTATCATTTGATATTAATTATTATTGAGCACTTGTGAAAAGTCAACTAACAATTTTAGATGGTACATGGTGATTTTTTTCCCTTGGTCAAATATTCAACGTGTGGACCACACGACAAGGATTGAACTACGATTTTCGAATACGGTCGTGGTGTATGCTTTATATTCTTTTAGCTTCCCTCATAATAATTCCATTCTTGAAATATGACAAAATACCCCAAACGCAAGGATGAAAGTTGTCACTGAGGGGCAGAGAAATATACGTTCGTTAAGAGAATCTACTAACATTTGAAAACGAACTAGTGGTACTACAGAATGGCACCGACTTTCTTGTACTAATTATTGTCTAATTTCTTTGGTCTAAGCTAGCTTTTTGGTCTTGCCCCATACTCTTGCCAGCTGCTATCTAACACAGACTAAAGTACATTTTTTTCAATTTTTTCAATTTTCGATTGTCTAATAGTAGAACCGAAATATTACTTTAAAATATTGTCGAAGAGTAAAACCTTGTTCCATAACGAAATTTTCGTTTAAGAAATTGGAACCATTTTTAAGAAAATGTCATTTTAGCGTCAGTGTAAAAGCGGAAATTGAAGATATTTTTCATAGAAATTCTTTGAATGTTTGAAACCCTTTATTGCGAGTCATTTGTAGCACTTTGATCAAGAAATTAAATAATATACACAAATCGCTGAAAATGTGCATATTAACGGCGTGAGCGATTTGAAAAAAAAATGACATTTGTGTCCTGATAGTATAACTAAAATATTAGTTTAAAAATAATAAAGAGGGGTAAAAATTTGCCCTATTTGGAAACTTTCTTTGAAAAATTTGAACTCGTTTTTAAGAAAATGGCATTTAGGTAAATGTGGAATTTCAAGCTCTTTCACAGAAAGCATTTGAGTTTTCAAATATCTTCATTAGAAGTAATTTAAAGCACTTCAACTCACAAATGAAATAATGTTTACAAATTGCTGTTAATTTTCAATTTAACGGCGTGAGAGATATTAATAAAAAATTGTGTAATATTTTAGAAAAAGAGAAACAGTAAAACGAATTTTATGCCACCTTAAGCTGTGCTATTACCACTATCCGTACGTAAAGTTTGACGAAAAAAATGTTCCAGCCATGAGGAAACCCAAAAATTGAGAAAAGTTTATAAAATGTACTTTGAGTGGTGATAGATATCAGCTGGCAACGGGACGGGTCCAAAGACCTGGTCCAGACTAAACAAAACTAACTAATGTGAAAAAGACTGTGCCTTTCTGAAGCACCACTAGTTTAGTTTATGACATTATCTGTCAACATTACATTTTCCTTTTTTAATACCTCATTTTCTTACAATCTTAGGGAGTAAAATAAATAGGACCCAAAATTATGTAGTATCAAATGTCAAAATATGTACATAAATATGTACTGAAAACAGTGAGAATATGTAATAATAATGTAAAATCGGATATAATATGTAATAGTGAATACACTAATTATAAAACAAATTTACGTAATTCGAATTTACATTTATCAAAAATTTCCTTAACAAATTTTAAACGTATACAAACGTTTTAAATACCATTTGGAGAGCACAAGTAGAAGCGTATTTTGCACCATACAACTTTCCCGTCAGTACTAAAAGCTCCATCTATTGCTATCCAGGGCAATTGTTTAGCAGCTAGACTAGTCGGAATATAATCCCTCGTACAAATGGGCGATATTATTGACCAATAAACAATCACTGCAGCATGCAGCATTTTCGTCGAAGTGTTACCCTTCGACCACAGCGTAGGTTTCTCGGACATTAAGGTTAAAGATCACGAAACCCGACGTCAGTAATACTTTTTATATCTAAAGGTGAAAATGATCTGTCACTGACGCGCACTTCCCGCCGCTGAAATATCTGAAGCAGGCACGCCGAATTGTAAGCACATCCGATCGCGTCTTAACGTAGCGCAACTCTGTTCGACAATACTGACTTTTGTAATAATGTAGGAAAAATCCTGATATTTTTGAAAAAAATTATATTCACAAAAAAGTATAACAAGAAAATTGACAAAATAAAAAAAAATTGTAAACAACAAAATATGTAAAATACGTAATATAGTACCAAGTATGTAAAAAATACGTAACGAATAATTTGCATATTGTCTTAGGATAGCGACGATTCGCCAAGATTACAATTTTGAAAATGGTATATAGAAACACAAAGAAATGTAATTACATTAAAATCCGGTCTCTAATAAGAAATTTGTGATAGAGGGAATTCAAGAGATTTCGGGAACCCAATTGACTTCTAAGGAACAGCTGAACAATAGAAAAGAATCTTTAATTTCATGTTTGGATAAATTGCATGAATGTGATTATATTTTAAAATAGTGAGAATTCTACTCGATTAAAATACGAATTTTATTTTGAAAATGAATTTTTAATCATTGACACTGATACATTTTGATGAAATGTTGCAATGCCAGAATAAGGATCCCAAGCCTATGACATGGAAGAACTACGTGTACCTGGTGCTGTACCTGGTGGGGCTGGCGTCGCTGCTGGCTACTCTGGCAGTGTACGCGCTGCTGCCAGAGCTCCGGCGGCCGGTGTTCGCCAAGGCTCTCATGTGCCACGCGGCGGCCCTGGCGGCGGCCTTACTCACCCTGGCGGTGAGCGAGTGCATCACCGTCGACTCCTACGCCGGGTGCGCGTCCATAGGTGAGTTACTAATACAGGCTTAGCGTGGCAATTTTCAAATTAATTTTTATCTCACATGCTTAATACTATTATTATTATAATTGTAGATATTGTTCCGCTTAGTGCGCTGGATATTGAGAGAGAGTGGATTGTATGGAAGAGTAATTTCGCACATGCAATTGAAAACCTAAGATAGTTAAGTAGCGCAGTTACGATAGACTGTTGGTTACCGAATCATTTGTACAATACTCACGTATATGAAATTATGAGGAAATAACACTGATTTACAATAGTTGCATCATGGCTCCTGCAGTATAAAACAGAATATAATACTTGATTATGGAAAGATGATCTTGATAGCGAAGTTTTGAGGATACGTCAACCTGACAGAGTGATAGACCTTGGAGAACTTTCCTGGCTTCAGACATGCGAACAATTTTATCATGCATTGCATGCTTTCATTCAAAGTTTAATTCACTAAGAGAATCAGCGCTCCTAAATATTAACGGATATGTGGGCCCCTTTATCACCCCGTTTCCTGGCAATCAACGTATGTAAACGTCTTGCCAGATTCTACGAATCCCGCCCACGGGCTATTACTTGCCACTGCGCTACATTTAAGCGAAAGTCACACGTATTTTGACAGCCTTTAACAATTTGTCTTCCCAGAGCTTCCAGGACATTTTAAATACTCTAATTTGATTGTGCGATTAATCAACACCTCTATTCACAAAACCTTGCTTTGCGAAATTCTTGCTTCACACGGCGGGGGTGGCGGTTGTCGGCGGGGAAAACACGGTGGCCACACGGTTGTAGTCTACTAGCGTTGTTCTAGTTCGCATTTACTTCACATTCACTTCACATTCTCTTCACATTCACTTCACATTCACTACTAGAAGTAGAGTGAAAGTAGTAGAGTAATCAAGTGCTCATCACCCACGAACAAAACAAGTTAATGGTCAAGATTAAGCTAGGTGAGGTGCCAGTGAGTTTCCTGTTAGACACGGGCGCTGCTGTAACACTCATAAATTTGGAAACTTATCAGCGGTTAGGGGCACCTTGATTTCAGAAAGTACAGAAGGGTTTAAACGCTTTCGGCAAAACTCCGATCAATGTGTTGGGGAAAGTGTCGGTTTGTGCAACCTACAAGAACGAAGCGGGCAGAAATTGAAGTTATTGTCGACCGTTACGATATTACAAACATTTTGGGTCTCGACTTATTCAGTAATCTTGGATTCGGAGTAGTGGATTCAGTGAACCGAATCTCCGAGAACGAAGAGGCACGATCCGTCAGGGAGCTGTAACAAGAATTTCCGGAGGAGTTCTCTCCCGGGCTCGGTGAGTGCAAGCATTTCTAGGCGAAAATTCAACTAAAAGAGGGGCAAAAGCCCTGCTTCTATAAAGCAAGCCCGGTCCCGTGGGCCCTTAGAGAGAAAGTAGCCGAGGAACTTGGACATTTGCAAGCAGATGGCGTTATCACCCCAGTATCCACAAGCCAGTGAGCCACGCCTTTGGTCGTCGTGAAGAAAGCTAATGGTGCAATTAGGTTATGTGGTGACTTCAAAAATACGGTCAATCAGCAGGTAGAAGCGGAACAGTACCCCATCCCGAATCCGGAAGACCTGTTTTATAAGCTGTCCGGCGGGCAACAGTTTTCAAAGATTGACCTGCGAGACGCCTATCTGCAGCTGTCGCTGGACCGGGCGGCCAGGGAGGTGTTAGTCATCAACACCCCCATAGGCCTTTTCAGGTACAATAGGCATTAATTCAGCCGCCACACTACTTCAGCGCTGCTTGGAGCAGTTGACAGCAGAGCTTAAGGGCTGCTGCAATTTATCTAGACGACATCATCGTGACAGGCAGTTCAAGGGTGAGCGCAGAGAACCTGAAGAGATTGTTTAAAGTGCTCCATGAGAATGGTCTGAAGGTAAACAGAGACAAATGCGAATTTTTTAAGGATCAAGTAGTATTCCTCGGACACGTATTGAGCCACACCGGCATTTCGCCCACCAGCCAGCACGTGGAAGCCATCCTGCGGCTGCCACCACCGACGGACGTAAAGCAACTTCAAGCGCTGTTGGGGAAGATAAATTTATCAGGAATTTCTCCACGATAGCGGCTCCTTTGAACAAATTGAGGCAAAAAGGAGTAAAATTCGTGAGGTCTAAGGACTGTGAGAGGGCACTGAGATTCCTGGCAGACTCACCACGGTGGCAGCAGATGCTTCAGATTATGGATTGGGGGCTGTGTTGTCGCAAAAAGACGACAACTGTGTAGAGAGACCGATAGCGTTCGCCTCAAAGTCTCTCAACAAACACCAGAAGAACTACTCTCATATTGAGAAGGAGGCGTTGGGAATAATCTTCGCAGTAAGGAAATTTAATGACTACATGTACGGTACCAAATTTCATATCATCACGGACCACAAGCTAGCTATTCCATCCAGGGATGAGGATCCCCGAGAGCACAGTAAAGAAGTTGCAGAGATGGGCGCTATTCCTTACTGACTACAAATACCAGATCCATTTTAGGAGGACAACCCAGCACGCGAACACGAATGCATTATCCAGGCTACCAGGAGGGCCGGATCCAGACTTTGAGAAGTCGGAAGAGGTGGATTTCCAGATCGATGCAGAAGAGTTGCAGGTTTTATTGGAGTTTCCCTTGGGGGCTAGAAGAATTGCAGAGGAAACAGACAGGGACCCAGAATTACGAGTCATTAGTAGTTACCCAAGGGAAGGTTGGCCGCTCAGGTGTCTTAGAAGTAATGCGGCGTGGTACAATAAGAAGGACAGACTGGCATGTAAAGTGGGGGTGTGGCTCCTAGTTGGGGATGAGTACACTGGGGTAGTTATTCCTAGAAGCCTGAGGAAGGCGGTGTTAGAGATCCTCCACGAGGGGCACTGGGGCGTGGTTAGGACGAAGCAGCTGGCACGCCGCCATTGCTTTTGGGAAGGCCTGAACACAGATATTGTCCAGATGCTCAGAAAATGCGAGGCTTGCCAGGTAAACCAGAGCGCACCAAACAAAGACTTGGTGTCCAGGCCCGAGCCCAGTGAACCATGGGAACGGGTACATGTAGTCTTTGCTAGGCCATTTTGGGATAAGTTGTGGATGGTTGTTGTGGACGCTAAGTCCAACTATCCCCATGTAGTAGAGATGGCCAGCACAACGTCGATGCATACGATCGACGCACTGGAAAGAATCTTCGTGACCGAGGGGCTTCCGGTCACATTGGTCTCGGATAACGGGACGCAATTCACAACACAAGATTTTGCTAGGTTTAGTAGCAGCAATGGAATACAGGACGTCTACGCGCCGCCTTTTCACCCGCAATCCAACTGGGAGGCGGAGAGGTTCGTCCGGACATTTAGGACGGCGATGTGTAAGGCGCGCGCAGTAGGAACACACAGGTCCGGAGCACTACTGCGGGTCCTGGACACGTTCCGCACGTTGCCGGGCGCGGACGGCAAGAGCCCGGCCGAGGTACTCCACGGAAGACAGCCGCGGACATTGTTGTCCCTCCAGAGTCCGGTGGATCCTCGCAGGTCTGTGGGAACACAGCCGAAGTACCAGGTGGGTGACAAAATTTATTGCACCTCTTTCAACACATCCCCAGCATGGCTTCCGGATATCATTACGGAAGTAAGGGGAAATAGAACATACTTGGTGCGAACGGAAAGCAGGAGGGTTGCACGCCATCAGGGGCAGATTAGACCCCGGGTTAACCCCAGCAGGATAGATTCACTAACCCAGGAATCGCCCCAAGATTACAGGCGTAAAATGATGAGAGAAATGATTTACGCTCCACAAGAAGCAACTGCTTCGGGCCCGCGAGACCCGGACACAGCTGAGTCCCCCGCAGCAGGCGACAACGAGCCGCGGCGAACGGAGGCGCAGAGGAACCGCCTAGAATGAAATTGCGTCGCAGGAGGAGCACAAGGAGCGTGCGATTTGCGCCGTATACGACGCAATTGGGCGCGGGTGTCGTGACCGACCGCGCGCGTTTGAAAGACCCGCCGCCTAGCTACGTCAGCGGGGCGTTACCGCCCTCGGCCGGAGAGGAAGGCGACCGTTGCTGACCGGCCAGGGCTGTCCGCGCGCGGCCGTCACGCCCGGGTAGGGACTCGCCACCGCCCCTACTCCGCAGCTAGTCGGCGGGCCGCTAGCTCCAGAGGGCTATAAGAGGGCTCTGACCCGACGCTAGTACACACAGCTAAAACTTGAATAAAAATCATTTTATGAAGTTTTGCCTTTGATACTACAGTAAGCATTAATAATATCTTAAAAATCGCATCAAAGTCAATAGTGTTAATAATTATATCAATAATAATAATAATAATAATAATAATAATAATAATGTTCAAAGTCTTAGTATTATTAGTAATGATCTAGATTGAATTTAGTATATATTTAAGTTTGCCTACATTAGAAAGAATAGCTTCTAGTGCTTTCGCAGGTAGTTTGTTCCAATCTACTATAGTGCGGTTCACAAAGGAGAACTTGCCTATATCATTTCTTTGCTTTCTATATAGTATTTTCCAAGGATGGTCTCCTCTACTTTTATAATGTGCTATCTGTAATATTTTACCGATGTCTGCCCATGCTGTGTCTCCTTTGGATGTCTCGTACGTTATGCATAAACGCGCCCGTTCCCTTTTCTTAGATAAGGGTTCCCATTCATCTCGTCCATCAACAATGCGCCCTTGATTTACAAACTTTCCGGCCCGGTTTTGAATTGTATATAACGACTGAATGTGCCTTTTTCTTTACGGGTCCCAGCATGGCACTCCGTATTCTAAAAAAGGACGAACAAGTGTAGTATATGCTAAGGGCATTCGAACTATTATTAGAATACGCAATAAAAAGTGCAGCACCCTCCATGATTTTTTGACCGTATTGTTAATATGACCCGACTAAATCAAGTCGCTTCGCAGGACCAAACCCAAATACAATTTTTTACACGTGGTATAACGTTAGTTCCAAAATCATAATTAGAATGTACCTTCGAGTGAGACTCGGTAAAGCAAATAAATTTACTAATTTCCGGGTTTAATTCCATCTTGTTTCTGCACGCTCAGTCCCATAAACAGGTTAGATCGTTTTGTAAAATATTTTCATCCGCAGTCCAGCCAATACTCTTATATATTATGCAATCATCGGCGAAAAGTTTTACTATCGATTTTATTCCAGTTACAATGTCATTAATGAATGCTAAGAATATCAATGTCTCTGATTAAAAACCCCATTGTTACAAAGAATGTTTCTTTTTAGGCAATTGTTTGAATTTTCAAACAAATGCGACGCGTTGTTACTTGTTGGCAACCAAATGAATATGTGAGATTAACTTGCGGTGAAAGAGATGGACAAAATGAGTATCATTCTGAGAAGAAGCATTTTTATTTGAAGGATTGGACTGCAGCGCAGATCAAAACCGAATTAGATGAGGTTCATTTGGACCCTGCACCAGCGTTGAAGACAATTTACTTCTAGATTAATGAGATCAAAGTGTGGTTGTAGAAGCACAAAAAATGTAACGCGCTCCACCTGGCCACTTCATTTCACCACACCCCAAACCATAAAAACGTTCTGGAAATGAAAGTTTGCACAATGAATGTGCGCAAATCAGTGTTGGCATCTCAACTGAACGAGTGCACTTCATCTTGCACCAGAAATTGACCATGACAGTTGTGCGCGGGGTGAGAGACGGTTGCTTAATTTGAACCAAACACTTAATCGGAAGAATATATCAAAACAGAATCTGGCAATATTGAGGCAAAATCAGTAGGACATTTGGCAAAGATTCATGACCGGAGATGAAACCTGTATCCATCGCTACACTCCAGAAACCAAAAAAGATTCAAAATAGAGGTCAACGGCCGGTGACAGTACAAGGAGGCAAAGACAATTTTTCCGGCAGGAAGTGTGATTTTTTGGGAATCTCTGGGTATAATCCTAATAGATTAGAACCATATCTGAGTCTTTATTATTGGATCATTTAAAACAGGAATTGGTTGAAAAAAATCCAAGATTGACCTACAAGAATGGGTTATTCTATCAGAAGCAAACACAGCAGCAGTCACAATAGCAACAGTGCATCAGTTGCGATTCGAATTGGTTCCTCATCCAGCATAATCACCGAATTGATGGAGAATTCTAGCGGGCAGCTGATCTCTGATAGGTAGATTTTGGTGTTTTCTCCGATCAAACCAAACGAATGCTGGAGTAGTACCCTAACAAACGGACCACGCGAAATCTTTCCTTCCTCTTCCTTGCCCTATCCTCACACTTTTCTTTCGTACACACCGACATGCAATTCTCTGCCACAGGTGCTGGGAGTCTAGAGTCGGGAGCTTAGAGCTTGTCCCGACAGGGGCGGTGCCCCGCTGGTTGGAAATACCTGGTTGTGAAATCCCGTTAGCCGACGGTAGATATGCGCCGGATCTCGGCATTCAGTGGGAGATCATCACCTCCCGAGGGGGAAAACATGGACTATTCTTACGAGACTAATGACCTTATCAGTTGATGCGCCTGGAATCTCTAACAATCAATCACTGAATTGAGCCCCGAGTGATTTCTATTTCCGAAGTTAAAAAAATGGCTTGGTGGGGGGTAATTTTCGTGAAATGTGAGAGGAATTGTTGCTGTAACCCTGTATTTCGACCAGTTTGACAAAACCTATTTCTCCAATGTAATGAAAAAATTAGAAAAATGACGAGACAAATGTCGAGACCTCGAAAGAGATATTGTTGACAAATTAAGTATTTTTTTTTAATTCGATGTTCAATTTTACCAAACTTATAAAACAGATCTCGTATTGGACCCTGCATCCTCTTGAACAATCCCGTTCATAACTTATGAAATTTTAAATAAAACTGGCGTGACTGTGGGCTACAAATCAGTGACTTATTAGGAAATGTGTTATCATGCTATATCTTCTGTTAACAGTTCTAAACATGTCTTTCTTTTAATTCACGCACTGACATGGTATTTCTCTTACAGTGTTCTTTGTCCAGTTCTTCCTACACGCCGCCTTCTTTTGGCTTACAGTGTTGTGTTTCGACTTAACTCGCGGCTTGGTGTAAGTTAAAATTATTTTACTACCACAATAGTATTTTTAAATCAATTATAGCGACAAAAGTATCTAAATGAAAAACTGTACCTTTTTAATATAGTTCATGTTGCAGGTCTCATGTTCATAGAAAAAGATAATTTTTCAAAAAGAACTTTTTTATAAGAATTTAAAAAATTTCGACGTCTTCCTACAACTACAATTGTGAAGGTACATTTTTTCTTAAAGAAATGTGTTCATCAAATCTTCAAATAACGTTATGTTCAATACTTGGAAAATATGAGTATTTTTTGAGTAATTTGGCGTCAAACTACGTCGCCCGCTCCTAAAATCATGCGCTTCGGGAAACAGATGTGTTTTGAGCCAGTTGGATGCTACGTAAGCTAGAATGTGTATATTATTTAATATTTCTTTGTTCCGTTCTTACATTGGAGCTGTTGTTTTACGTTTACAAATTAATATTTTAGAAATTATTTAAAACATAATTGAAATATATGAAATAAAATTTCCTAGCCCTCACGGAATATCAGATCAAATTGCAACAATGGCGTTTCGCGTCGCGACTCGGGAATTTCCGCGTATTACGTCTCATTGTTGTATGATTGACATGATTTAGAAGTATGAAAAGCAGTTATAATTGTCAAATTTTTGGTTATATTTACTAAAGAATAATTAGTTTTCGAATCAAATGCTCCACCATTTCTAATAAGTTTTACAAAAATTGACTGCTAAAATGTGTTATATCGGAGAGATATTAAAGTATAAATAGTATTACATAAACATTACTAAAGGGGAGAAAGCATTGGTGCTGTTTTAGCACCACTAGTTTTATTTTAAAACATTTTTTTAAACTCATTATTCTTTCAAAAATATTTAGGGGGTCCGAGTTTCAATGTATCCTCGGAAGACCTTCCAGGGTCCTCCCCTGTGACGGAGTGGGATGTTGCGTTGCAGGGCCGTGCTGCCCGTCAGCAACGAGAGATCCCCTGACCGCCGCCTGCTGTACTACTCGCTGTTCGCGTGGAGCGGCCCCACCATCATCGTGGCCATCGCCGTCGCCCTCAACTACTCGCCGGGTCTTCCTGATTGGGTGCAGAAGCCAGAGATCGGATTGTACAGCTGCTGGTTCAGCCGTAAGTATTTGCAATGGAACCGAGCACCACACGATTAACAAGAAATTTAAGCTTTTAAATTAGAGGAGGTATAGCATTTTCTAAACTTTATGAAATCGTACTATTTTTAGCACCGAACTTGTAATATATCTCTTAGTCTAGAAAATAAACAGTTTCTAGAGGAATGATATTTAGTAATGTATTTTATAATACATTAGAATTTAGATGTAGATCTGATACGCATTGTGAACGTAAATTATGGCACGCGTGTTAATGTCCAATTCGTTGTTTAAAAACTAATTGGCTTATTGGATATTGGATATATATTGGAATTGGATATTGTCACATCCGCCAGCCCGGGTTGAGCTCAATCGGCTGTTGCTTCACCAGTTCCTTTTACTCTAGACCGAAGAAAAGAGTTGCTAGGAGTTGTTCATGCTAATAAGAATGAACATAATGACTCGAAAACATTTAAATTTATTCCTGACTCTTATCAAGGAAGTTACATTAAAAAAGAAAACACCCTACCTAATGAGCTCTCTAATAAATAGTAAGATAATGAAATTAAAATTAAGGAATTACTTATTATGATAATTTAAGACCATAATTGCTCAGGCGCGGCAACGCTTACAAAATCTAGATTGTGTTCTAGCAAAAAAGTTCATGTTGCGCTTGAAGAGCGAAGAATGATAATACCCAATAGCGTGGGTTTCTTTATTTGTCGATACGACAAATTGTACCGGGACGTCTCGTATGCAGTAGTTGGCCCTGTCAGCTGGGCGCCCGCAAGGTTCGTTGACCTCAGGTGGCGGCGGTGGCGGCTCCAAGGGTTACATCGTGGGCGCCAAAGAACAAAGGAAGCCCCGTGTTAGCGGTGGCAGCAGGCAGCTAGGGTTCGAAACACCCACCGCAGTACGTCTCGACCAAATGGTGGCCTCCGCGTCAAGTCGTGGCGAGTTCAGATTTCTCTCGCGAGTCAGTGCAGGCACCAAGTTATGCCCTGTTCTCATAACTTGGCCATATTGCGCGGAAGTCCGAGTCGAATATCAAACTCAACAGAATAACTTTCCCAAATCGAAAGATTAATTCGCCAAGCACGGCGTTCTTCTACGTAATGTTGCACCCGCCTCTCACGGCGCTCTCGCATCGAATCGGATATTCGCCTAGCACGACGTTCTCCTATGCAATGTCTTTCCCGCTTAGCACGGCGTTCCAGCGAAGCCTCTCTTCTCCCCTCCACAAAACTGTACCCCGCTTTGGAAAATAATCCCTACACGGCGTTCCAGCGATTCAATTAGTCTAAACCTACTACGTCTTTGATTTTGTTTCAGTCCGATTGGCGTAAGTCTACTGCGTCTTAACTTCTGTTTAAGCCAATCGACGAGCAAGAAACTCCAAAATTTTCCGTTGCTGGGGCTTATTTCTGTCTCTAATAGGCGCGCGCCCATGTACAGGATCTTCGTGGATCCCCTTTCCCAAATGTCCTTTTCGATCAACAGTTCTTAATTAATGTCGAAGGGAATCCCCGCCAGAGACAACGGCCGCTTGTTGACGAGGGGGCTGGCGGTCGCCAAGGAGGTGGGGTGGAAAGGTCTGCCTTCGGAGGGGAACCCCAGCGTTTGCAGCAGCTGCACCCTGCCATAAATTCCTTCGAACAGGTCGCACGTGTCGGGTCGCGGCGCCGGCAGTTATGCAACTCACCGAAAGCTCTGTTCTTTTGTCGATTAAAATTAAAATATTATGCGCCAGGAAAAGGTTACGTTTATATTATTAAAATTAGTGCTTCAGCCGTTATCTAAATAAAATCAATATCCCGCTAGCGGGGTCGATGGGTTTCGTTAGAAATAATCGCTATTACCTACTAATAGCCGATTATCTGATCTGACAACTGTACAGAGTGGCGAGGAATCTGAAAACAAATATATATTGTCTAGCTACTTATTAGCTGGAATTGGCCAAATGAAAATCGTTTGTTCTATTTCAAAAGAAACGTATGATTTATTCTCAATACCAGGCAAAAGTATGACTTGAAAAATTTGTAAAAATAATGTTCTTTTGGTCATGAGCTCTTTCGAAATTTATCCTGCAGTACCCGTCTTCGCGCGCACTTGAACGAGGACACCACGAAGAAACATTTTCCTCTTCTTCTCGGTGACGAGAATTCCAAAGTTCAAGTACCAGATTCTTCTTTCCTGCTCTTGCACAAAAGTTGTCGGGTCACTGATCCTCACCACCTCAAATATTTGTAGTTCTAATTGAATTTACTTCGCAAAAGTTCCCAGTTCTTTCTGATTACGCGACGAGAATGTTAACATTCAGCAAACTATTATTTACTCAGAATTATTCCAAGTCCTGTTGCGTACAAATTCATTCGAGTTCTAATTTCTGCACATCCCAAAATTACAAGCAAAGTTACAAGCAAAATTTTCCTGACTCGGTTCATGGTAATGATTGTTTGTTGTATTTCTGATACCATTACAATTCTACGCCGAAACGCCGAATAGTGGAAAAAAGGTCATTTTATGGCAAAACCTCAAGCTGTCATTAAAAAATTTGTCTCTAACCAAATTAATTCCCTAATGCTACACAAGTTGTTAATATCCTCTAGTCGATATATTTTCATTCTGGCAAATAGCCCAAAAACAAAAGTGTAAGGTTTATCAGAGGATATGCAAAATCTTTTAGCTACTTCATCTTTATCTCATGAATGGGATGACACCTCTGATTCTGACAAATTTCAATATTACTAGTTAGTTGAAGCCAAAAGGGTAAAATATTAGGCTCAAATGGGAAATTGGTTTAACGAATTCTAATAGTATTTATATTTATATATTAATTATACTATTAAATAACATTTTAGAAAGTTATACAATCGCATAAAATAGTATTCTGTTAATTATTTGTTATTTTTTCACACATTGTATTAATTAAATTACCTATAGTTTTATTGCAAATTCTATTTCAAAATCTGACAGTTTAGTAAGAAAATGTAAAGATACATACTATACTTTTTAACACACACGTTTAATTCTTCGTGCAAATAATTGTGCCAAATTTCATAAAAATCAAACCAGTAGTTTTCGAGATATTAATGTTGGTCAGCCAGATGTCCCAAACGAAAAACCGTGCGCCGGGTCGACCGGGGATCCGGGTGACAGGAGGGGATGCGGCTAAAAAGGGGCAGACTGAAACCAGAATCGGAAGCAGTTTTAATAGATGCCCAAGATCAGATGTCGAGAACACGACATTATGACTTCTCCAAGATGATTAATGTCGCATTTGCCGCGAACAAGTCGAAACAATTGATAAAACCGTCTCACCTTGTCCAATTTCAGCAAAGACCGAATACTTGAAAAGACACGACAGGGTGTGTACTTACTCCCTATGGTAAATCTGTAATGACCTTAAAGTTTCAAACACATCCTCCAAGTGGCACGAATACTCACGAAAACCGGTGACGTGTGTTGGACTGTGTTCAATATTGTACGACACACAAATTCAAACTGATCGTAAGATATCGGCAAATTATCCGGATATTGTTAACCGGTATTTGGGAAAAAAACGTGTCAACTTGTAGATCTGGCCTTGCTGTGCCATCAAAACGTAACCAGGGAGGTAGAGAAATGTCCTAAATGCAGGAATTCGGAAATCAAGATCAACCGAACGTGGGATGTAGAAGCACAGGTCGGCAAAAGTTGTGTAAGAACTTGGGTAAACTCCCAGGTCATTCACAAGACCGCGATGTGCAAGACATTGCTTTATTTGGAACAGCCCACGTTTTACGCAAAGTATGGTAAGGTTGCGGCAGTCCCTATACATGCTCCTTAGGAAGCTGGTAGCAACCTGGATAGAGTTTATATTCAACCGACTCAACAACTGTCGCCGTGAAGTAGAGGAATAACTACTATAATAATAATAATAATAATAATAATAATAATAATAATAATAATAATAATAATAATAATAATACACAGTCAGATAAAAGAGAAGTTAAAAACAGAGTTTACCAACAGACTGAATATCATACTTAAGACCTCCCTCAACTCTCGTAATCTTACAACAGCAATTAATACATATGCCAATCCGGTGATTACTTACTCATTAGGCATTATAAAATGGACCAGAACTGATTTGGACTCACTGGAGAGGATTATCAGGGTCCAAATGACTCGTTTCAAAAATCACCATCCAAAAAGTTCTATCCAAAAAATAACACTACCAAGAAAATTAGGGGGTAGGGGCATCTTAAATATTGGTAATCTCCATTCAAAACTGATAACGGACATGAGAGAGTATTTCAATGAGAAAGCCTTGTCGTCTCAGCTATACAGAGTGATACAGCAAGTAGACGAGAACTATACACCACTCAACCTTAAACAGCAAAATGTATTACATGAACAACCAACACAAGCCGAGCTCTTAGAACAATGGAAACAAAAAGCGCTCCATGGGAGATATCCTACAGAAATAGCCAAATTAAATGTCGACGCGTGCTTGTCGTACAAGTGGCTTAAAATAGGATATCTCTACCCCGAGACTGAAGGATTCTTGATAGCAATCCAGGACCAGGTAATTGCAACACGAAATTATCTCAAGCACATTATTAAAGACCCCGAAGTGCCTTCTGATATCTGCCGGGCTTGTGGTGTAGGCCAAGAAACGATCCAGCACATTACTACGGGCTGCAGTACGCTGGCCCCAACGGATTATAAACAGAGGCACGATATGGTAGCACGAATCATCCACGCCAAACTTGCAACGGAATGTGGAACTGCTAGTGAATTTGATACACCTTACTACAAGTACTATCCACAAAATGTCATCGAGAATAACATCTATAAATTACTCTGGGACCGAAGCGTATTGACCGACAGAACAGTTCGTCATAACAGGCCGGATGTAATACTCTGGGATAAATCTAAAAGAAAAGTATGTCTGATAGACATAGCAGTTGTAGATACCAGCAACCTCGTCACAACACACAAAAAGAAAATTCAAAAGTACAGGGAACTTGCAGAAGTTATAAAGGAGCAGTGGCATGTATTGGAGGTGGAGATTGTGCCGATCGTCCTCTCAGCAACAGGTGTGATACCTACCGTCCTGAAGCACTCTCTGAAAAAACTGGGGATCGATACGAACATTATCATCAATCTACAGAAAGCTGTGATCCTGAGCACGTGTTCTTTAGTCAGAAGATTTATGGGTTCCTAAATAAATTTGTGTTAAAGAATTATATACTTTTTAATTTATAAACTAAGTGTTTAAATTTATATTTGTAGAAATGTTTACCTTCTAATAAGTTCTTAAAATAAATAAACTTTTGTTAAAAGTAATGTACTACGGAAACCATGCTTTGATAGAAATATCTGTATGACTCCTCAAACATGTACCAGAAAGCTGTGAAAAAATAAATAATAATAATATGGTAAAATCAAGGTATTAGTTTTAAAGCTGCATTTATATTAATAACATTAGTTAATACATAACTGTTTCGAACTTAAACACAGCGCCATTCAATGGTTTTGTTGCAGCTACGTGGGCGAAATTCTACTACCACTATGCCCCTGCAACATGTCTGCTGCTGGCCAACGTCTTCATGTTCTCCTACACGACGTTTCGTTTACGCGGCGCTCAACGAAGTGGAAGAAGCTTGCTGAAGAACGAAGGCTCCTGTTTGACCGGCGGGGCTTTAAGAAAACGACGAGAGCGGTACATTCATTTAATGCAAGCAGACTTCACGAAAACACTTTTGCACTAGATATTCTCAGTGTTGATTGTTGGAACAGGCTTATTTAATACATTAATTCGATAAGCACACACGCATGATCTAATATGCGCACCTTGCCATAGAACAGTAATTAAGGATCGTACAAGTAATTGTCTCGAAGTATTATACTGCATTCTGTACTCTGTAACCCATCTCGATCAGGCTTTTCGTCCAGTTTCCCTAGTCCATTGAGCAAATGCTGAGATGGCCCCTTGTTTTTCTTCTGGACATAAATGTAACTTCATTATCTGTGCACGTCTTATAGAATTCATTGGGAAATATAGTTATTTAAATGATCGTTTCCATGTTGTTGCGGGAGAAAGTATAATTTTCTTGAGAAAGGACATCATGGATAAGAGCCCAAATTTATTGCTTATTTATCCTTGAAAATAGATTTTATTATATGAGAGCTTTTTTTTAATTTTCAAAAATTTATGTAGTTTATGACTCAGTGTATGGATCGCAGAATTTTGAAAATGTACACAGAATTCACTTCTCCCCATAGCACGTCATACGCAGTTTCAACTGTTTTTTGACGTAAAATAAAAAATAAATAAATATTTAAACACACAACACTCCCATTACGTTATGTTATGCACTCGACAATCAGGCGCCTGGTCGCAAATTTCATAGAACCAACCTACGTGGGTTGACCGCAAGCCGCTAGCAGTGAGGCCCTTTTGAGAAAATATTGCACCATTCAAGTTACTTGATATGTTAACCTCGTCACACTTTTCAAAATTTCGAACTTTCAACTTGCCCAATGATTAAATGAGTTTTATGAATTATAATCTAAGCACGGCATTAAACATTTTTAATTCCAACGTATTGAGGCCAACTGTGATTAGTTGAACGTCATTCTCCTTATAAACAGTGAAAGTTCGTACGAGCTACTATCTAAACTGCATCTATGTAGTTATTGCATATTTCATATCACGCATAATTATGTTGCTCGCTAATTTGTTCTACCGGCTACGGCGACGAGTAATGCATTGTTCGGTATGGTAACTACTAACAATTCAAACTGCTGTTCCCCGCTGTCTGTTGAGAAGTTTATGTGCTTGCATTCCTTATGCGAGCCATCTACGGACGCGTCTGGATCTCCGGAGGTCACGTGAACAGCTGACCTAAAGGCGGACGTCATTGTAAGTCTTCTCGGCGCGCGTGTGCTGCTACAGCTCGTGCATTCCTAAGTTACTGATAACCATTGCCAGGTTGCCTTTACAGCATTTATTGTGTCCTCACTGCAATTTATACGTTCGAATGTGCATTGTGATTCCACCTCTCTAAAGGCATGTCTTTCATTATTTACTGTGATATTCTCAGTGTGCTTCTATTGTGCTTTCTCATGGAATACTGGACTTACCTTGACCTTAGCCACACCAACAGTGTGTTTTGAACTGTATAAACTACACTTTTGCAAGATATTACACTCAGTATATTAATTCACTATATAACAATCATACAGCCCCATATATATATATATATATATATATATATATATATATATATATATATATATATATATATATATATTCTAACGCCACCACTCGCGTAGCGGTCGTTCGAAAGAATGCTCTTTCGAGCTTTGAATATCTCGGGGGCAGGATCTTTAGGGTATGAGAAAGACACACCCAGACACAGAATTAGGTAAAACAGTTATGTATTCTTAAATATTGTACAAATTAACCCTTTTGCACTGTCATCAAAATTAGGAGAACAATCACAGACCTCTTAGAAAAATTTTAAAAAAATATCTACTTATGGATCCACTTTCGCCTAGCTAGCAATATTTTTCCTTTAGTCACGGAGTTCCGTGGTTAACACTAGTGAATGAAATTTAATGACCCTTTTCACACTTCCTGAATCAATTTGCCATCATACATTATTACAAGTTTTTTTTTACCGCTATTCGCATACGAGATTTCCTCGTCAATTACATACAAATGAAGACCACAAATTAATTATCTTGGATACAGCTTTGGACTGAAATGTACTACCGGCGTACGAGGATATGAAACACTTCACCGTTACTCAATTTCAAGGCGAACATGCAAATTTTAGTATTTCTGTTTCTGGTGCCAACACTACCTTTCTTGTTCCTGTCTCCCACCTCAGTTTTATGCTAATTTTGAACCTCAGCCGTGCCGCCACTCGCGTTCCTGCAACGCGGCCCGCTTCGATGCCGCTCCGAAGGCCACTCGGTCTCCTTCGCGCCTGCCACCAGATCCTGGAACCAATTTTCTCGCACCTGCCACCAGATCCACGGTCCAGCCTTCTTCGCCCCTGCCACCAGATCCACGGTCCAGCCTTCTTCGCCCCTGCCACCAGATCCACGGTCCAGCCTTCTCGCACCTGCCACCAGATCCACGGTCCAGCCTTCTCGCACCTGCCACCAGATCCACGGTCCAGCCTTCTTCGCCCGCCTTCTTGCGACACGAGTACGCGTATTGCTCAGTCTCTCCGCGTGTGCTAGTTAGCGTATCGCCCCACTAATGCTTTACGAAGTTCTCACAGTTCCGCAACCACAGCCACTATTCTGATCCGTTCTAACTTTCACAGTTCTTACGCCGTCTATCTCCTTACACCACGTAGCCTCGCTACTTTAGCATTTCCCACTTCCTAGCACTTCCAACTACCGCTTCTCCCTCAACTATTCCACTACCGACTCGACTGCTCCCCTCGGCATCTCACACAAGAAGGCTCGACCTCTCACCTCGGTGTCTCACTCAAGAAGGCTCGACCTCTCACCTCGACGTCTCAATCAAGAAGGGGTGTTTCATCGCTGCTCCGCCGTTTAAATGTTGCAGTGACGTCACGGTACAACCCTACCGCGCTGCGCATAGTCTGAAAGTGCACCGCCGCCGCGTTTCAGGCCGCAACTAACAGGTAGCGCCTTTTTCGATCAGTCACCGTCGTTCTATTGTATCTCCGCTCTCCACGTCTCCGCCGACGCTGCGTGGGCGTTGTGGGGATTGTGGCAATGCCCCAAACGTCACAATATATATATATATATATATATATATATATATATATATATATATATATATAGTTATAAGTTAATATATATATATATATATATAAGTTAAGCCTTCTAAATTGCCCGAGTGATAGCAACTTCCCTGGAATTATGTATTTTAATTCATAAATCTGCAGTATGTGTTCACTGCTAAAAACATACTGGTCTTGTGAGAAGCTATTGTTGGTTAGTGGTCGAGTTGATAATCATAATAGAACATCCCCTAAACCAGTCTATTGCTTACAAATGCCAGCTTTGCCAGGCAGTATTTGAAATGGATTGAATCGTCGTGACATTATTTTGACAAGCTTGTTTCTTTTTTGCTGAAATGTATCCTGGAATCAACTTTCAAAGAGCGAAAATTTCATATTTCATGAATATCAGTGTTAAGCTACTAAATAAAGAATAGACCCATGAAAACATCCATACGTTGTAAATCATTGTTTTTACCGAATATATTACATTTAAATCCGAATACATCGTCATATTTCACCCAACTTCAAACTGTCAGTTGCTAAAACTGCGTGTTACAGCATGATCAGGCTGATACTAAGCGAAAGTATCAATTCTAATATTGCCAAACATTGAGATACACTTGCACTCATAACCAACGCCCCCTTTAATTTTCTTTTAACGTGAAAAGTTTTTTTCTATCAATTTCTTCCCTGTAATATTACATTAATTTCGGTGAGAAAGGGAATAGCTGAAACTTTTTTTTTTATTTAGGATTGCATCAACATCTAGGTCATGAGCGACCACTATTAGCGTTAACGTTATAGTAACGATGAAGATGAAACGAAATGGTGATGATAAGGGGTGAAAGGATGAACACAAATACAACCACACCCGACCCAACTTATCTTTGTGTGGGATTTTCTAATGATTAGCCCCGGATTTGTAGGCAACCTGTCATGCATCGGTGTTTTGCGAGTCACGTTATGACATAACAAGGGGTATTTCATTGGCGTATCTGTTCAAACATTTCCTTCTTCGGATGTTATACGCTCACACTGTTGTCCGCTGTTTATTTCAATACTGCCATAGTATATTTAACAATAATATTGGAGTTCATATTTGCTATATAATATTCCAGATCGTATTTTGCGATCTCAGATTGTGCGATGAACTCGACCATTTTCGTGTTTATGTTAGCGACTCTTGTTTCCGTGTCTGTCCGGATTTTTAAAATTTTCTCGCTATCTCAGAAACTATACCTTGAAGATCGTGTTTTCATATCCTCGAATTCTCAAGATAATTTTTCTTTACTTTGGTTTAATTGTTCCCTCAGTTTCGCGTTACAGTATTCATTTGTTCCAATTTATTATCGAGATTTGCAAGCTTGCTAACAAGTGTGAAGTAACTTCTCAAATGTATTACGTACTTTCCATGATCGAAAGCTTTTCAAGTGAAAGCATTTATTGGCAAACATGATGTGCAAATGAGTTTCCTACACCATTCTCATCCCCAGGGTTGGAGTTGGAATTATTTATCAACGTGTCACCATACAACATCATTCTAATTGTAAGCCACAAAAATTTGTAATGTGTTGTCAATGATCATCTTAAGAAGGATTTGTCCTCTGTTGTCAGGCTGCTTCTGTACGCCAAGCTGTTCGCGCTGATGGGCGTGACGTGGCTGCTGGAGGTGGTGATGTGGGCAGTAAAGGCGGACGACATTACTATGGCTTTAGTGGATGCCGTGAACGTCCTCCGCGGTCTGGGGGTCTTCGCAGCCTGTTGCTGCAAGAGAGACGTTCTCGACGCGCTCAGGAACCGCTTCCCGTGCCTGGGCAAACGTCATTTAGACCACTCATCATCACCATCATCTAACACGCAAAGTACTGATCTGCATCTTCGCAACTCTTCTACAAGTAATGGAACAGAACTCAAACGGATAGCTAACAATCACAATGAAATCGCATCTATATCGAAAGTATAAAGTCGTAAAGTATGAAGTAGGATACTATTCATAGGATACTTAATATTAATGAGAGTAAGAAACATATAATATTGCCAGTACATAGGACATTTGATGATATTTAGAAATGTAAAATATCTCTTATGATCTGGGTGAACAAGATGTTGCTCCTGCATTATGTCATTTACAACAATACAGATACCAACAATTGCAGGTGTGTTATAAATTTTAATTTCACCAAATTATATTGCTTACACCTAAAGCTGATTTATTAGTAGAGGAACATTCATGTAAGCGTTGTCACTTATAATCAAATGTTCCTAAGAATACCCTTTTTAACACTAAGTCATTGTAATGCAGTACAAGTTGTCTATTAAGTTTTGATGTAAACCTTAGTAAACTACTTGAAAATTATACTTGAATCATCATTATGCAACTTAAGATTTCATTTCTTTGGCAGATTTATAAGGGATCAGCGGTTAGGGCAATGCTACTTACAAAATGCAAATGAAGATTTAAATAATGTGAATAAAATATTTTTCTGCTCAATTTTATACTTGTAATAATTGTGAATAATTTGTAATATGAATATTTAAAATATTATACTTTTTCGTTTTTGAATATGTTAATTTAATCCAATTGTTACAAAACTGCAGCTCAAGGCATAAGCATAAACTACAAGTATTTAATATTTAGTCCTTAATTAAAATCAAATGAGTGTCAATGAGAAACAACAGTTGAAGATATTTTACAAGCCTAGTACGCCGCCACATACGGGTATTTACATGTAAATATTTTGTATTTGTGCCATAAAATTTTGTAATAAAGATAAATCTTTAATATAAAATTAACCTTTTTCGACCCCTCCCCTCCCTGGGCACAGAATGTTACTTGAAAATGCATGTATAGAAATGTTTATTTCTTCGTGTAAATATTTTTATTTTCTTGTATACGTACGTATATTGGAGTAATATATGCAGTTTGGACAAAGTTACGAAATACTGCGGCAAAAACGGCCATAATTAACAGGAATAACTCGTGTTGTCTGACCTTTACATAGAAAAAGTGAATAAAGTTTGTTCCAATGTGCCGTAAGTTATTTCCACTAACACATTGTGAAGTCTGAATCCACGATTTGTGGTTCCGAAAAAATGGTGTATATCAAACAGTTTACCGTCCTTCCGCAACAGAAGCCTCTAAAACTTGTAGAATATTTCAATTTTGAATACACCCAGATCGATTCGGGCCACCTCGAATTTTGAGATTTTAAAAAAAATTCTTTAAATTGGCGGTACTTTACATGTAATAATGAACATGTAAACATGAACAAATGAACATGTTACATGTACAAATGAAGTCTCTGGGACATTTCTAAATTTTTTTTGAAAAATTGCTCCAATTTTTTCTTTCAATTTTCTGTAGCAAGAGAAGAAAACACAATGTCACATACTGCATCAATCTGATTTCCACTGTTAATACTAAATTTTCAAAAATTACCAAAATTTTCAAGTATTTTTCGCTGTCATCCAAAATAAACAATAGTGCAAGAAAATATTATAATTGAAATTTCTTGCGGAAGAGCAAAAACTGCTCTATTACAATTATTACTACACGTACTACTAACAGCCGCTACAATTTTTCAAGCAACGAACATATTCTTGAAGTAATCAAATGCAAACATTGTTCTGAAAACTAATATGCTAAATTTTATATTATTTAATTAAATTTGTAATATGTATACATTTCAAATATAACTCAGTAAAAATTATATCCAAATATTATTCAGTCCTTGCAGAGATCTTTTTTCTAACTAAATCGGCTTGGCGTACAAAGTACGCCGCGTGACTTTGTGACAAAACATAACGTGTGTACCTTAAGGGTAAAAATGACAAGTATAATATAATATTCAATGCAACATTAATGTATACAATCGAACGAAACATTTATTAGAACGATTCTCAAGAATTAATTGTCAACACTTGGTTTGTAAACTTCTCTGTGATTCGTCAATAAACTGTATCATAATAAAATCTGTCTCGTAATGAGTATCATTATGGAACTGGTTGCTGCCATCCAATGACAGCATTATACAATGGGAGTAGAAGAAAACTTTTTTGAGCTCAAAATCATTCCATTTTTCCTGAAGGGAAAGGTACAGACAAGTAATAAAGCCATTTAGATAGAAAGGCTCCACGCAGTCCTATTTCTCATGACTCGGCTGGGATGGTGCACCGCTGGTGGGAGATACCTGGTTACGGAAAACCGCGGTAAACGACGGTAGGTCGGCACCGGATCTCGCAATTCCGCGAGGTAAAATCACCGCCATCTCCGAAGGAAAACATGCTCTACACTTACAGGACTAACGACCTTAGCACTTAACGAGCCAGGATTCACTAACAAGAAACAATCAATCAATCAATCATCGTGTTCGTGAACACGGAGTCTGTAGTTTTGGAACTCGCGTAAGGTATGAATGTCTTAATTTTGTTCCTGGCTCGAGGGGCATTTGGAATTCCTTTTGTATTTCATATGTGCATAAACCCTTCCATAATATCTTCTCCTAACCTCACATTAATCTGCTAGAAATGTTGCAAAGCAGGAACATGTGACGCGGACGATGCGGCGTCGTTGCGTTCAAACAGTGATTCATTCCCCGAGTGCGGCGCGGCGCCGAGCGAGCCATGAGTTTAGAAGGCGCAGTGCGCGAGGCGATGGGGGCCGTGCGAGTCGCTGTGGGGGCGCTGCTGTGCGCTGCGCTGGCGCAGGGGGCCTTGGCGACCACGCCCCCCTCCGCGCCCTTCCACCTCCGCAAGTGCTGCGCCCTGGACCAGCTCCTCAGCGACGACATGAGCGCTTGCGTGCCCCTGGGGAACGACATCCGTTACAAATTGACCATTTTCCGCAGCATTATATAACTTTCTCAACTTACGTGTATTACGTAGATTATTAAGTAAAAAGCATATACAAGTTTTATTTACAAACAGATACAAATAATTACATAAAACTGCTCGGTACACACTTTCCGTTATTTCCCGACCGCCAACCGCGATCGTAGTGTTGTGGATACACCACATAATCTAAAGAGGCCCCGCCTCGAGTGAACGGTCCTACCGCGCCACTCCAGTGACTTTCGTCACCCGTGCAACGCATGAATACGCGCCAGCCTGAATTTTGCGCAACGCGCGAAGTTACCGAAAACAAAACCCGCCGGCGTGAGCGAGTCGGCTCATTTTATACTCGCCGGCTCACTCCCACGTGATCACCGTTGTGCGTGGGAAGGAGGTTTGCATACTTCCACGTGACATTCCAAGCAACGCCGACGTTTACCTGCTCTAAAAATATCTGCACACCAACGCCATGGCGCCTAAGCTACTCAGCTCCCAGGTATGCGAGCATACCGCGTCTTCCTCCCACTCAGGGCAACCAACTTGGCGCTACACTGGATCATGACTACAGTCTGGATGAGAATTCTAGCAGTCAGCTGCTCTGATGGGTCCTTTCAGAAGGCTTTGATGAACTGCAGGTGGATGCCAGAATTGTGCCAATAGATCACAGGAAATAGGACATAATAGGTGAAGACTCCGCGTGCATTGGGTGATGGACTAGCAGATACCCCAATCCTTATAGTCAGGAAAAATTCCAGTGGAACTCTGCCGATTTCAGGCCAAGGTACGATTGCACCCAAATGAATGAACGCAAAATCAAATTAAGGAAAAATGTTGTTTTTATTTTTTTAATATTTATTTGCTACATGTTCAATTGCAATACATTTTTTCCGTAAGTACATACATAACGTACAGGCAAAAAGTCAGAATTTGACAGACAAATAGTCAGCGATAATTTAATACAAGTGCTATCACTAACTTTAATTATGTAATTGAAAAATTATTATGAAAACTGAAAATATAAATTAAAAAAGTTTTAATTAAGTTTAATTTAATTTTTAAGTTTTGGTGCCAAACGAATGAACTCAAAAGCAAATATTAAGAAAGTAACAACTTATATTGTTGCAGGAAAAGAAGCTCTGGTGGATGGACGACAAGGTTCGCCTTGCTCCAAGTGGACAAATCGAGAAGCTGTCGGTTCTGGCAGTGAATGCTACGGTTCTCTACAAAAAGCAGCCCTGCGAGCGGGATCTAACGTCCGTCCTGTGGACGGCGGAAGCTTCTCTCCACCTGAACGGATCTCTTGGGGTAAAGTTTCAGACTTTTGATTTTTAAATACCAACCTGATCTTCACATTTTCCCCATCTCTTTATGAAAAATTTATTTTATTCTCATCACTGGTCTTTTAAGAGGAGGACTCTATTCTCTTTGACCATCTTTCTTTATTATTTCAAGGAAAATATTAAAGGCAATATTGTTGTTAACTCTGTGAATGTTCAGCCAGAGTTTTTTGTTCACTTAGTGGACGTCAATGTTCTTTAATTTAACTCTCTTCATTATGAAATATTGGCAACACTGATTTGTGAATTTCATTTGTGCAGCATTTATTTTCTTTCTGAAACAGTATACAGTATTTGACTCAATCATAAGTTATCACACTTTTCACAATACACTTGACTTTTTTTGTTTCGCCAGAATTAAAGAGAAGGAAGCCCTATTTCAAATTTATTGAACAAGTAAATAAATGAAATGTTGAGAAACTGGTGTCACTGATGACATGAAATTACTTCCATAATTATCTTGTCAAAATTCCAATGTTCTCCAATATTTGGCCTGGATATTTGGCCTGGAAGAGCAGGATGGCGAAAACACCGACGATATGGTCATTGATGTGGCCAAAAAGATAAGTGTAGACTTGTCTCTAAATGATATTGATAGAAGCCATAGAGTCGGTCGCAAACTCGCTGGAAAAAATAGGCCCATTATAGTAAAGTTTGTTAGTTACAGGAAACGGCGACAGGTCTTCCAGTCGAAGAGGCTTTTAAAAGGCCAGAAAATCACCATTCGCGAGGACCTCACGCACCAGCGTCTGGCCGTGCTGCACGCTGCGATCTCGCGGTTCCAGCTGCGGAATGTCTGGACAGATGACGGTCAAATCTTATATATTATTTCTCAAAGGGCTGTTTGGTCTTTTCAATAAATTGGGCGACATACGAAACCGATCTATATAAAAAAGCAATGGATTGAAAAATCGTGTTTCTTTTCACCTGCACATGGGACATTCGTATTGAAAAAGTGCGTTAAAAATACGTAAATATTTAAAAAAACGTAAATTTCGGGATCAGCAGTTACTGATTGCCGCGCAATCTTTCGGAAGAAAATTACACTGTCGGACGGTGGCTGGAGCACACAGCGTTCAGCTGTGCCAGAGCCAGTGCACGTTAATGTGATTTTCTACATTGAATAGAAATCTTGAAATATAAGAGGTTAGTAAATCTTAATTTTTGCATACATACAATAATTATTTTATCAACTGATTCCATCAACTTATTTATATATGTAGCCTTTGAATGAAGGTTAGAGAAATACAGTATTATTTTTTCACATATATTACGTGTATTCAGAATGTTCACGTTCACAGCGATTTTGTTCTTTTCTGTTTTAGTCTAGGTTGTATAAGCATGTGAACGTGATCTTCTACATTGAATAAAAATCTTGAAATTGAAGAGGTTAGTGATCTGATTCCATCAACTTATTTAAATGTAGCCTTTGAATGAAATAACTATTCACTTAATTGCCCTACATTATTAAAATGTGTTGTTTGGTAAAGTGAAAAATTTGTTTCCTTCTGCAGTATGGCCATAAATGGTTGTGGAGTAAATTGCAGCGACATTGGGGTATTATAGAGAAGGAGAAAAGGTTAGTAGATACATAGTTTAATAATTCATATAGTGGGAGTGGTAATAATATAATTATATATTGTGTATGAATGCTGTTAATTGCACTACATTATGTACATAAATTAAATGGAATATCATTTACAATAACATTATTAATAAATGTGTGTGTGTTTGGAAAGTGAAAATTTTGTTCTCTTCTACAGTATGCCTCGAGGTAGAAAAATGATGATGGCTTCGGAGCGTAGAAAGAGGAAGCAAATTATGTCGGAAAGAACTCCTGAAGAGATAGCAGAAAGTTCTGAACGCCATTATCAAAATCCTGCCAGACGCCAATGTCTTGAGACCGAACAACAACGCAGGACCAGACTTGATAAACAAAGGCAAAGACAGAGGGAGCTGCGACAGAAGGAAACACAGGCGGAAAGGCAGCGGCAGCTACGCATGTGTAGAACCCAAAAAACTGCACGCAGGTTTGTTAACAGATTGTGTGGAGCAACATATTGGTTGGGTAGAACAAACCATAGTGACTGTAATGTAGATGAATTTTCTTTGGGAGAAATGAATGAACAGTGTGAGTTTTGTGGGGCTTTACATTTTGCAGCTGAGAAAACAGGTGGGGGATTCAGTAGTTGTTGTCATAAAGGGAAAGTGAGTGAGGAAGTTCTATCACCCACTGAAGTGCCTGATCTATTAAAAAATTTGATAACACGAGGTGATGAAAAATCTAAAAATTATCTGTTGCATATTAGAAGTTATAATAATGCTTTAGCATTTGCATCAATTCAGACAAATTTATTACAATTTTCCAATAGTAGTGGTCCTTATTGCTTTAAAATCCACGGGCAGATTTATCATTCTCTTGGAAGTTTGCATCCTGCTACTGGTGAGCTTCCATCGTATGCTGGATTATTTATTTTAGATACTGAATTTAGAATTGAAAAGATAGAATTTCTTAATTCATTGAATCCATCTGGCTTACCTCCTCACAAACTGACTCTTAAAAAAGGAGCAGTAGTGATGTTGGTTAGAAATCTTAATGCCAAGAAGGGATTGGTGAATGGCACTAGAATGGTTGTACACAAAATGCACAACAATTCCATTGAAGCAAAAGTTCTGACAGGAGAGGCACAGTCTACTTTGGTGTTGATACCTAGAATCGATCTGACTCCATCAGACCACACCATGCCCTTCAATTTAAAAAGACGGCAATTTCCAGTAAGGTTGTCGTTTGCCATGACAATTAATAAGTCGCAGGGGCAGACTTTCAAAAAAATTGGCATCTATCTTCCCTCTCCTGTGTTTACACATGGGCAACTTTATGTGGCATTCTCTAGAGTAAGTTCGTTTGCTGATGTTAGGTTACAAATTGAAGATGGCACAAATCAAGGAAAATGTAAAAACAGTTCTAAAGCTTTTACATTGAATATTGTTTATAGTGAAATATTAGATTGATAGCTATTTTAGGATCAATAACTTGGTGGCAGACATACACATGGACTTTATGGTGACAGATAATAAGTACTGTATGTGAATGAAGGATGGGTATGTGTAATAAAATTTGTGTAACCTGAATTTATGTGATCCGAAAGGGAAACAATTGTTGTAGTGATTCTTCAATTCAATTGTTGTAGTGATTCTTACTTTATTTGTAAAGTATTACCAAGAAACAAATTTTGGAAATTAGCTGATTAATAATTTCCAAATACTAGCCTTCAGTTTTTCGCGTGACAAAAAAAATGCATAATCTTTGGATCCTAACTAGAAAGAACCAATCTCTTGCAATGGATAACCTGTGAATGCATTCTTGAATCTTTGTATGTATCTGAGTGTGCTTCAATTTGCCTCTTCTGTCAAGGAAATGATTTTGCACTGATGCTGCTGACTACTGACGTTAGCACAAAGTGAATTGGTAAAATGTTTTGGATATTAAACAATGTTCATTTCAGGAAATATAGTCCAGGTCGTGGTGCTTCTACAATGAAATCTTGCATTACATTCTCTCAGTGGTTTATAATAGGACTCTGAGTGAAGGTTTCCACTTTTTAAAAAAACCTAACGCACCATGGAATTTACTCCTTGGGTGGTGGGGAAACTTTTCCTTTGTACAAAGTTCATGCATCTGGAGATATTGGTAAATATTGAAAATGTAATTAAATTTTCATAAAAAACTAAGTGTATGTTAACCATGATTTGTTATTCTATTTTTGCAGAATTTGAAAATCTCGCTGTTTTTTATTAGTCTTGGATAGTTGTTGCTAAAGGATTTCATCAAGAAATTATAACATATGGAAAATACAGTTCTCCAGACAGCACTGTGTTGAAAAAGAACAATATGTTCAGCAAACCGAACAAGAAGGCTATAAGCGTCATAGCTTATGTATTAAACTACATCACAACTTCGAATGGATATAACAAATGTATTGTTTACTTTAGTTCATTCATTTATTTCTTCTATAAATTGAAATTGTACATTCTTTAATTATACACAAGGAAATATTGTATGAAGCGTCTCATTTACTTTCTCCCTCATATACTTCATATACTTAACTCCTCCTGTGTGTTACCTAATACAGAACCAAACGTACTTTGTTTCCTTGAGTTAAGCAATATTCAAATGTCATGTTACTGTCAATGATATATACCTTAAAAAAAGAAATCAATGATTGTTTGAGGTGTGCGTGTCCAATTGGAGCTATTTCCATCAAAGAAAAGTTTTTAGGAAATGGTAAAAAAATGTATCGGTAATATTTTATAAGAAAAATGGAAGTAGTCGGTTTTGTTCATGTTTGTTCATTAGAGCATAGTTTTTGATTGTTTTGCTATTGATTTCTTCATTGCCAGTTATGTTATTAGCCACTTATTGACAACACGATATTCACATCGCCTAATTATGATGAAAATTATGGCATATCGCCATTTTTTTTAAAAACATTTAACTCGGTTCACAGTAATTAGTATTCAGTTGTTTAAAAACTTATATCATTTCTTTATTTATTGTGTATATACAACTAAAAAATATTGTGTATAAACAATTAAAAAAAGAAATCAATGATTGTTTGAGGTGTGCGTGTCCAATTGGAGCTATTTCCATCAAAGAAAAGTTTTCAGGAAATGGTAAAAAAATGTATCAGTAATATTTTATAAGAAAAATGGAAATAGTATGTTTTGTTCTTGTTTGCTCATTATGATGTGCAGTTGATAGAGCAGGAAATAATACACTTATAAGCTCCCAATTCTGACGATTTTCTCCTAAATTGTTTATCAAGTAACTTTTGAACACCCCTCCTTTTGTTTTCATGTAATCTCTCTGCCAGAACTAGCAATTGATTGATATTAATTGGTGACTTATCCTCTGTTGAGTAATTAAACAATGCTTTCTCAAAAAACTTTAATTTTGTCCAAAGTATTATTTTTGACCATCACAAATTAATAAAAACAAAATAGACAAAAGGTTTTGTTTAACATAATCACAAACTACATAGAGTGTTTTGATAAAAAAATAAGTGCTTTTACATTGAACCAAACTTTACTTTTGAATAGCAACCGAATGTGGGGGAAAAATAAATATTTGTTTGGAAGTGTTCCATTTGAACACTCATAAGTGATGCATACAATTTTTAAGTTAAACAAGATTTCTTGCTCTAATGCTACTAGAGCATAGTTTGATTGATTTGCTATTGATTTCTTCATTGCCAGTTATGTTATTAGCCACTTATTGACAACACAATATTCACATCGCCTAATTACGATGAAAATTATGGCATATCGCCATTTTTTTAAAAACATTTAACTCGGTTCACAGTAATTAGTATTCAGTTGTTTAAAAACTTATATGATTTCTTTATTTATTGTGTATATACAACAAATGAAATGAAACTAAATTTTTGGGGTTTCAACATTTCATATGTTCTGTTGTAACTTCCTACAGGTTTCCCTTCAGTGCGATGTAATCGCACGGGTTCAGCTAGTAATAATTAACACAGGTAACAGACGTTTCCGCGTCCAAACGATGTCTGAGCTTAACTCAAAACAATAGCTTCGGGGCGCTCCTTTTTCCTTTCTCCGGAAAGCGTTCTTCCTTGCATTCTCCTACTCTCTCTCTCTCTCTCTCTCTCTCTCTCTCTCTCTCTTTCTCTCTCTCCCTCTCACTCGTTCTTACTTGTACCCTTTCTTTATTCTTTACATCTCTCATTAAACCACCTCTTGCTCCCTTCTGAGTCATAGGCAGTCGGCGGCGTTTTAGGAAATTCCCGTTGTACCGCAATGCTAAGTACCCTCCCCACCCCACAGCCGTCTCGACCTGCGTTTGTCCACCCCCCTTCCCTGTCAGCCCCGGCTGCTGTAGACAACACGCCGTGTATTTCTAGGAACTGTTTTTACGTCGCGCACTTAAATGCACAATCTCTCCTTTGTCATCACTCCGAGATTCAGGAAATTGTAACAAAACATAAAATTCACGCACTCCTCATTAGCGAAACATGGCTAAAAAAATCATTAAATTCTCAAACCGTTAAAGTCCCCGGATACCGGCTTTGGAGATCTGATAGAAAATCCAGCGTTGCTGCCCATGGCGGAGGTGTCGGTATCTATTTACGTGATGACATTAACTGCAAAGTTATTTTCTCTTCAGTAAATCATAAAGACCACTTCATCGAATACTTAATTGCTGAAGTTATTCTCGCAGGCAAAATATGTCTCTTGGCAGTAGTATATTCTCCTCCAAACCAGGCAACATTGACGAACTAGACGACTTACTCGCTTCCTGTGTCACTAAATATGACGACATTATTATAATGGGTGACTTTAATTGTAATCTATTAAAAAAATCTGCCTCATATGACAACTTTGCTTGTTTTTTTTGTAATATGAATCTAACGATTCTTCCCCTAAAGGCAACTCACATCACAAAAGATACTGAAACATGGATAGATCATATCATAGTGTCAAATCCTGCAAGAGCGCGTTCTCATGGACAATTTTCCGTCCCGGGAATATCTAAACATGATCTTATCTACGTATCATATAATTTAAAGTGTCCCAAATACACACCAAAAATAATAAAATATCGAGATTATAAGAACTTCGATGCAAATTCCTTCATTTCTGATGGATTCTCGGTCCCCTGGAATATTGTACTAAATGAAACCTCGCTCAATAACAAAGTAGCAGTATTTACGGAAATGTTTAACGAACTTGTAAATAGGCATGTTCCACTAAAGACGTCACGCGTGACACGTCCCGCAGCTCCATGGATTTCCAGTGAAATCCGTCAATTTATGCACGATAGGGACACTGCGTACAAAGTTTTTCGGAAAACAAGGAACTATAACGACCACGTTACGTATAAAAAACTTAGAAATCGTGTAACCCAAATGTTGAGAAATGCCAAGATTAAATATTATCACTCTATTTTTCAAAATAACCGTGATTCAAAATTGCTCTGGAAAAATTTGCGCACTATAGGTATTGGAAATATTCGAAATTCAACAGAAATAAATGTGTCACTTGATTTGCTAAATCATACTTTTGTTACGCTCGCGCAGCCAATAAATCCACTCCTAAAATCGCAAACTTTATCTATGCTGCGAAGCACAGATATTGATATTGATATTAAAGACACTTTGTATTTTGCGTCAGTAACACCCACAGACGTCACTAAAATCATTTTGAGTTTTAAATCAAACGCATCTGGCTCTGACGGAATCAACGCAAAGTTGCTGAAGCTTGGAGCTGAAGTAGCACTCCCTGCAATAGTGGACATAATTAATTTCTCACTAATGAGCGGCGAATTTCCCTCGGCGTGGAAGACAGCGCTTGTCCATCCACTTCCTAAAAGCGCCAATCCTACGACGCCAGTTGATTACCGCCCTATTAGTACCTTGCCTACAATATCAAAAGTTCTTGAAAAGATTGCCAGGAAGCAGATCGAACATCACCTTCATAATTTCAGTATTTTAAATACAAACCAGTCAGGTTTTAGACCCGGAAAAAGCACAGGAACTGCGCTTCTTAGTGTTATTGAAGATGCCAGAAATGCAATGGACAGCGGTAAAATCACAATTCTCGTCCTTCTCGATTTTAGAAAGGCATTCGACTCGGTCGACCACGATATTTTGTTAGCAAAGTTGAAAAACATTGGATGTGCCTCATCCACACTCAAATGGTTCTCCAGCTATCTATCGGAGCGGCAACAAAAAGTTGTGTACGGTGACAACATGTCGGGTATCTTGCCACTAGCACGCGGCGTCGCACAGGGCTCAGTGTTAGGACCTCTTGCTTTCCTAATTTATGTAAATGATATAGACAAATCAATAAAACATTGTCGTCATCACATGTACGCTGATGATCTCCAATTGTATATTAGCGGACCCTCCTCTCGCGTTTTTGAACTTGCTCAAAAAATCAACGAAGACCTTCACAGTCTGTCCTCTTGGTCATCATCATTGGGGCTACTGCTTAACCCCAATAAATCTCAGTGTCTTCTAATCGGCTCCAGAAACTCCTTAAAAAAGTTATCAATCTCCGCTCTCCCTGAAATTTGCATAAATGGAACTCCCCTACCGTGGTGTAAAGACGTGAGAAATTTAGGTGTGTATATGGATAATACTCTTAACTGGAATGTGCAAATTGATAAAATATGTCAAAAAGTCTTCGCGTCCCTGCATGTTCTAAAACGCATGCGTACATTTTTACCTATAAAAACTCGTCAGATCCTCGTAACATCCCTTCTTATGCCTCATTTTGATTACTGCGATTTCCTACTAACTGATATAAATCTAAAACAGCAACGTAAGATACAAGTAGCTCAAAATGCATGTATTCGTTTTATTTTCGACCTTCAAAAATACGATCATATTTCGACCTTCTTTGCCCATTCTAAAATTCTTACCGTTGATAAAAGGCGTTTACTCCACTGCCTTCTCCTCCTTCACAAGATTTTAAACAGTACACATCATACCATCCTATCACAACGATTTCAGGTTATGAAGCTACATCGTGCCCGAGCGTCACGCCTTATTTGTATTCCGCATCACAATACCACAGCGTTTAGCAAATCATTCACTGTCACTGCCATCCGTGCCTGGAACAATCTCCCCTCTACTATAAAAAATTGCAGTATATTTCACAAGTTTAAAAAAGAAGTCACTAATTCGATCCATGAAAATAATACATAACATTAGAGTCACTACTCGCTTGCCAAAAATTATATCTGGGTGGACGCAACACTACGTCAGCACTGTGATATATCTTATACTTTTTCCTATCCCACCTATCGTACAAAGTTCTACCCCATTCCTTAACTAAATACTTCCATGTCATCCTTGACGCCGTCTCATCTCTTTCTTTCTTTCTCTCTCTCTCTCTCTCTCTCTGTCTCTCTCTCCCCCTCTCCCTCCCCCTCCCTATCTCCCTCTCCTTCCCCTTCCCTATCTCTCTCCCTCCCCTCTCTCTTTCTCTCTATGGATAGCTGAAATCCTCGCTCTTTCTTTTTTTTGTTCTTGTTCTCTCTTAGTTTTCATCCTAGGTTACTTTATTCTCCCTTCCCTCCAATTTTCATACTATTATCTATTTAGCTTCATAAAGTAAACTAATCGTTTAGCACACAAAAATATCATTCCTCCTCCTATCTACTTTTACATTTATCATAATACTAAAAAATGACAAACCCATAACCTAGCTATATGTCTCTATAATCTACTCGTACACTCTTTCAATCATTTTTAAAGAACATGATCAAACCTTTATCTCACACGTCACTTTTATTGCAGTACGCAGATGTATGCGTACCTTTGTTGTGTGATTATGCATGAGCATTTGCTCATATTTGTATGAATTCAAAATATTATAATGATATGCTTTTAATTTTGTCTACATGTGTTTCACTAATTTGCAATATTTCTGTCCCAGTTCTTCATATCTTACAAACTGCGCCGTACATTTAGACATAATATTTAATTCAAATTACTGTCTTTTTTTTCTTTCTTTGTAGTTTGTGTGCACTGAAATTGTTTACTTGTATTGTGTCTTGGCCCTAAGCCGCCATCCTGATTAAGGTTTACCTGGGTTTACTCAATCGCTTAAGGCGCATGCCGGGATGGTCCCTAGCTTGCAGTCCCAGGAATAAAGGTAGAATAAATCGTTGGCTTACGGGTGAGAGATGTTGGGTCGGGTTTTCGGGTCTTGGGAATACTCTAAACGGTAAAAATTTCCTAAATTCTTAAAATTTTCCAATTTTCTAGTGTGTGGAATATTTCTACTGTTAATATTTCCTAAAAACAAATTGATTATATCCACATTTTTATTTTTTTAACTTTATTTCAGAACCAAATAGTTTTACGACACTTAATCATATAATAATTATTGTTAATATTATGAAATATACGCAAAATCAGTTACCATTATCTCTCAATGCTTTCAGTTTCTCTCAGGGCCTGAACTCTTGACTTGATGTGTCTTCGCTTGTATGCTGACGAGATTCCCTCCCTTTCTAGTTTTTCTAGGGGTAAATCAAAAATACGTACGCAATTTTAGCTTCTTCAAAACCTCAATGAACCAATTAACATAACTTATTAACATTTCACTGGTTCTCTTTCTCCTTTTCTTTCTTTTTTTCTTTCCTTTCTCTCTACCATTCCATTCATCCCGATTCTTTCCCGATTTCCTATCAAGCTCGTCCTCTCTCGCTTTCACTCCTGTCATCCATGTGAAAATCTTCATCCAAATTGCGCGCGTATTTTTCATTGAATGACTTCCTTTATTATGTACTATTGTAATATAAATTCTGAAAGTGGTCAGGCGGAAGAGCAGGCTAAATAGCCTGAGCCTCGCCACCAATAAAGACATTTATTTATTTATTTATTTATTTATTTACATACATTTATTTACGCGCAGGGACCGCACCTCGCTGGTCCCTCCATTGTGTTGGAGGGGCGCAGACGTGGGTGCGCCGTGACTCAACGGAATTTACGTACGCCACGCCGACAGGCGTTGCTACCCACCAAGCGCCGAGATTCTGAGAACTCGCAACGTCAGCGAAATTCGCACGAAGACGCGAACTTGCAACGGTCGTAGGTGACACCGCGATTGGGCTCAACACACCGCGTAATTTCGGGAGGGGGATCAATCGCCGAAAACCGAGCAGGGTAGGGCCACGTGATCTCGCTACCCGAGGGAGGCCAGTGTTGGCCCCAGGAACGGTCTTTAAGTTTGGCAACGGACGAGTGCGGACGCGCTTCTTACTTTGGCAGCGGACGAGTAGGGACGAGTTTCTGGCTTTGGTCACGGACGACCGCGGACGTTTCTTTTCAAAGATGTAAACGGGTGCGTGAGATCGAAGTTATTGATTTTCCGATGAAGCTAACGGGCGCATAAAGCTGATCGTGCGAGAACGCTCTGCCGCACGCCGCCGAAAACGTTACCGCACTCTGCATCGAGTCGCCAGACTGCCGTCACCGCCACCTCGCTGGTCGCTCCTGTGCTGCCTGAACTAGGCCGCACACCGAACTATCGAGAGGCGATCGCGACATCCCATGACTGTCAGAGCGCCCTAACTCGCCAAGAGAAAAGGCGCAGTCACCGCCACTTTGGGCCGCGCTGCCGGCGATCGGTAGAGCCGCCACTAGCGCCCAAGGTATCTGGACACCGCCACCACGCTGCCGCCGCAACAGCAAGGCCTCGTCGGGCGCCTTAGAGGATGGCCTAGCACACGCGCCACCGCTGAGCCACGTCGAGCCCACGCCGGCCTGCCTGACGGGTGTAAATGCTCGGACAATGACCCACAGGGGACAGTATTAAAATAAGTTTGTTTTAAGTTAGATTAAGGAAATTCATTGTAACCATAGGGTTCACCTCGCGTTTGAAATTGTCAATTAAAGTTTAATTGTTAAGAATTATATAAGTTGAAAAATGATATTCGATGACGTAATGCATGCAACAGCACCAATCACGGATGATCCAGTCCCAATTACCGACTGAGGAGCCGGGCAATGCTGAACTAGTCAGTGAACCAGGAAACAGGTGAGTCGATGTCACTCTGCGATGCAGCCCAGACAGTATGGGTTGTTATAATATATATATATATATATATATATATATATATATATATATATATATATATATATTATAATATATATATATTGTGACGGAACACACACGCCGTGGACTGGCCTCCGGCGCGCCGCACACAATGCAACCTGGTCTTTGATCAGGGGTCGTTAGCCCTGAGGGTGTGAAGCACCGCTCGGGCGTTACCAGCGCCGTGCGGCAGCCTACTGTCGCTCCGACGCCAGGCCTGTCAGGTTGTTCGTTCGTCTTGCCTGTGACAGGCAAATAAGGGGTAGCTTGCAATGGATAGAATACAGGGAGGATCGAATTCTAATGAAACACTTGGATGGCTCTGGTAAAATTAGGCATGTATTCTTAAACTTTTTGCAGCGGCATATACACATACACACTAGATTATAATAAACAAATTGCAATCCTATTTCTATTATAATTATAATCCTAAGTCTGGATTAACGTTCTTGCTCCATCTTGTGCAAATAAACAATAACCTCCCTACCTTAAATACTCAAAAATCATATCTTGCCCGCTAATTACAACACTCGGGCAATTTAATTGTTTATGCAAACCTACTGATCTTGGCACTAAAATGTTCTTTCAGTCTGTTCGTTCCACTATGTTGGATCGAACTGAATTCCCGTGTTAAGCATTCGGCAAGAATACTTCCTAGTTATACCTTTTTAATCACACCTTTGGAAATATTACGACCTCGCGGTCTGAATGTCGCACGGGTACTCACGCTTCGGCGATTGGGGAACACGTAATCTGGACCTCGGCCAACGCAGTGACCGACCTCGGCTGCTTATCGCTGCGAACGGCTGCTCGCGCCGCGGTGACGCTCGGCCTCGCCCAGCTCGCTGCGCTATACGCTCGCCGGTCCGCGCTGCTCCTTGGCTCGCTTGATGCTGCCTCCGTTCGCCCGTGAAGTAGTACAATTTTCTCCGGTCGTCCCGTAGAACGGCCGTGCCTCTACGCCCGTCTTCCGTTCCCAACAAACTTGCTTCTTTGGCTGTGTTGCACCAGGAATGTCGCCTCAGCCTTCCGCTTTGGCGATGCGGCGTAGTTGTGACGAAATGATCGTATACTTGACCCTTCGGCGATCTCTATCAGACTGTTCGGCGGTTTGTCTCAGAACGTTCTCCGATTTCTATCAAACTCTCCGGCGGCCTTTCTCCGACTGTCCGGTTTCCCGGGAACCCCTTCCCCCCCTCGGAGACTGTTCCCTCGTTTTTCTATCAACGGGCCAATCGCAGGATTTAATTTTCCAGCGCTTATCGCCCCGAGAAATCATTGGCGACCACTCGTTACGCCCGACTTCAGCCGCGGCTGACGTCAGACGATGACGCACCAACGCGCCACATTCGAAGTGGTAAACACCCGCAATTGATCTTGGGCGTTTTTGCCTGGGGTTCTGCTTCCTCGCTGGGGCGCATATCAGAGCTCGCCTCAATATATATATATATATATATATATATATATATATATATATATATATATATACGTGTGTGTGTAACAGCTCTGCTAAATTTCGATAAAAGAACGCGAATTGTTAAACATCGGTATTGTTAGACATGATTATTTTAGGTAATTGTATGAATTTTCAAACAAGTGCAACACATAGTTATTTGTTGACAATCAGCCTAATATGTTAGTTGGACGTGCGGCTTAAGAGATGGAGAAAATCAAGTTTCGTGCTATCACTAAACATTTTTACTTGAAAGGTTGGTCAAAAGGGTTGGCAAAGGTCAAAACTGAATTCTAAGAAGTACTGTGGACTCTGCACCAGTAATGAAGACAATTATTTACTTCTGGATTCATGAGTTCAAAGGTGGTCGTAGAAATACGAAAGATGAAACGCGCTCTGATCGGTCAATTGAGTTCTGGTAATGGAAGATCTCAGAGTGAATGTGCGCAAATAAGCTGATTGTATTGGCACCTCAACTGTACAAGTGCTCTTCATCTTGCACCAGACATTGATCGTGAAAAAGCTGCGCGCAAGATGGTTACCGCGTTTTCTCAATTTGAACCAAAAGCTGACTAGGAAGAACACTCCAAAGCAGAATGTGGCAATGCTGAGGCGAAATCATCAGGATCTTCGACGCGGATTCGTGACTGTGCATGAAATGTGGACACATCGCTACACTACTGAAATCCAAAAAGATTCAAGACAGTGAACAATGGCCAGTTGGAGTGCACCGAACCCAACAAACACAGTTTTGTCAGCAGGAAAGGCGATGGACCCTGTTTTTTGGAATTCTCAGTGTATAATCCTTATAGATTATTTGAAAGAAGACAGAACCATTACTGAACCTTCATTATTGGATCGTTCAAAAGGGACATGAATGAAAAACGGCTAATATTGTCGCACAAGAAAGTGAACATCAGGGCAATGTACCAGCCACACAGCAGCAGTCCCAATGCGAAGAGTGCATCAGTTGGGAATCGAATTGGTTCCTCATTCAATTCACCGAATTTAGCCTCGAGTGATTTCTTTCTATTTCCCAGCTTATAAAAGTCTGTTTGGTGGGAAGAAATGTCCAAAAAATGAGGAAGGAATTGCTGCTGCAACCGTGTATTCACGTTCACAAAACTTATTTCTTCAATGTGAAGAAAAAATTGGAAACATGCCGGGACAAATGCGTAGATCAATAAGGTGATTGTTTTCGAAAAAAGCGTTTTAGTTCAATTTTTACCAAATTTATCACACAACCCTCGTATTGAGCCCTGCACCGATTCTGTTCATAACTTATAGAATTATAAATTAAACTGAAATGAACACGGACTACAAAGAGAAGTAGTAGTGCCATTTAGCAAAATGCATTATCCTACTACAAATATTTCTTCAGTTAGCTGTTTTAAGCATTGATATTATCTGTTTAATTAAATAATTGACATGGTATTTCTGTTGCAGCGTTCTTTGGCCAGTTCTTCCTACTTGCCGCCTTCTTTTGGCTTACAGTCTTGTGCTTCGACTTCAGTCGCGGCTTGGTGTAAGTCTTCTTACGTCAAATATTGCAAGAAAAATATGAACAACTTTACTTCTTTATAATAGTATATTGTTCATATATAGTACATAGAATATAGTACACAGATTTGAGGAGTAGATTTTGTTTTTTCAACATTCATTATTAATTTATCTACCCTTAACCATTCTTGTATTGCAATAAATACACTTTGCAATTTGAATTCAATTTCACTTCTGCTTCTCCAATTTTATACAATAACGTGCCATCAGCAAATAACTTAAATTTACAATCATTCCCAAAAAGGTTTATCATATACTTGATTAAGTCATTAATGAAAATTATAAACAATATTGGACTCAAAACTGACGCTTGCGGAACACCTAAGTCTACGCTAATTGCACCTGAGATAGTATTATTAAATTCTACTTTTTACTCTTCTCATATCTTTCTATTAAGGTATGAAATAAACCACTTTTTAACGTCACCTTTGATTCCGTATTTACACATTTTCTCAATAAGCATTGTCCAATCAGTAGTTTCACTTGAAAGTTTTATTAATAGTTTCGTTTGAAAGGAAAAATTTCAAATGAATATGTATGGACCCACTTTTTTAAATTTAAACCGTTTTAAATCAAAACTATTTAGGGGGTACGAGTTTTAATGTATCCTCGGAAGAACTTCCTGGGTCCTCCCCTGTGACGGAGTGGGATGTTGCGTTGCAGGGCCGTGCTGCCCGTCAGCAACGAGAGATCCCCTGGCCGCCGCCTGCTGTACTACTCGCTGTTCGCGTGGAGCGGCCCCACCATCATCGTGGCCATCGCCGTCGCCCTCAACTACTCGCCGGGTCTTCCTGATTGGGTGCAGAAACCAGAGATCGTATTGTACAGCTGCTGGTTCAGCCGTAAGTATTTGCAATGGAACCGAGCACCACACGATTCACAAGAACTGCATGCTTTTAAATTAGAGGAGGAATAGCATTTTCTAAACTTTATGAAATTGTACTATTTGTAGCACCGAATTTGTAATATATCTCTTAGTCTAGAAATAAAGTTTCTAGAGAAATGATATTATTAATTATTTTATAACATACCACAATGAGTGTAGAATCGATATTCATTGTAAGTGTAAATAATGGAGGTACCAAGATTTGTACAATTCGTTGTTTATTAATTAATTGATATATTGGATTAATTTAGTGACATTACTTATATTTTATTCTGGTAAACATGTAGAAATATGATATATAATAGGTTTTGAATTTAAAGTTTTTACATTTAATTAATAGTAAATATATTCAAGAGTTTATGTACCAAATGCGAATTCCTCTAAATAAATATTTACATTACTCAAAATAAACCCTATTAAAACGAAGGCATAAATATCAACCCGCCTGTAGTTATATACACATTGATGTTTTTTATGATTATATGATATTTTTGATATGATACATATGATATGATTAATGATTTTGTATTGATTATTCACTAATTGAATTGTCCTATAACATAGGAGCATGTAAATGTCTGCGAGCATACAAGGAAGTTATGATGCATCTTTCGATCCTAAAGAAGCAAATGTACAATTTTCATTACCCGATCACAAAATCGGTCTAATGGTACACGATGATGACGATGAATTTAATGAAAGTAATACAAAAGCATCACTCTTCAAAAATATCCCAAAACGTTCTCAAGATACCAAGTGCTGTGAAGAGAACCGTTCTCCTCAACCTTTTGCCCAGCCCTCCAACACTATATTCTTTACCATAAAAAAATAGTTCCAAATAGACAATCTTAAAAATATAGTCAAAAGTAAAGAGAATAGTAAGAGTAAATCTATGCAATTAATTAAATGATAATAATAAAAACTTGTAAGAGAAATATCGATTTTAAATTCTTATTTATATTAGTAAAAATATGTAATGTGTAGCTGGTTCAAATACAGTGCTAGTATATGAAGGTATTGCTTTGTTGCAGCTACGTGGGCGAAATTCTACTACCACTACGGCCCGGTGGCGTGCCTGCTGCTGGCCAATGTCCTCGTTCTCCTGCACGATGTTTCGCTTACGTGCAGCCCAGCGAAGTGGGAGGGGCGTGCTGAGGAAAGAAGACACGTCCCTCAAATACAAATAAAATTCAACGCGTCATCTGCAAATAACGTTAATCCCGTAGGTTAAATGCAGTTCTTTTCAACCGCGGGAGGTAGTGGTGATCTTCCTCCGCTCGATGACGAGATCCAAACTATACGTCGGCTAGCGGAGTATTCCCCAAACAGGTTCTCCCTCCAACGAGACACTTCCCCAGTCGAGACAAGCTCTTAAGTTTCCGAATGGTCTCCCGGCGTATGTAATAATGTAATGCACAATGTAGTCCCGGCGTTTGTAGTAGTGTGTGTGTGTGTGTAAGGTGGTGAGGATAGGACAAGGAAGAGGAAGGAAAGATCGCGCAATGTTCGTGCGCCGTTTGAGAGGGTAATGCTCAGGCAGTCGCCTGGCGTTGATCCAGAAACCACGGAAAACAATCCATCGGAGCAGAAATTCTTCTCCAGACAGTGACTGAAGTCAACCTAGCTACTATAGTAAGTGACAAAAATATAGCGAACTTCGGGATCCCAACTCTATGACCTCGCGAGAGGCACTGCAGTCACATTACTTAATGGTCAAAGTCACCGAAGCCGTCCAAAAAATGGAATGGCACATTTTGTAAGTGAAATTACTGCGATAATACTTTTAAACAAGTGCCTCCAGTTCTTTTACGACCCATGGACATGATTGCGTATTCTACAACCGAGTATTGTAGGTAGTCATTTATAGCTAAAAAGTTGTTCTTATCACACAGCTCCCCATTTATTAATTAAAAACTTCTATAAACGATTAAATAGGGTTTATTAAGTCTCCTTTGTTCAGACGCGGATTTATCTTTCATTGTTCAATTTGTTTATATTCGGCCATGCGCTCGGAGCCATGGGGTTATAATATAGAAATGCCGCAGGTTCTCTAACTCATATTTTGCACAGGACGTTGTGTTATTGTTTTAATTATTTTTTGTAAATAACTTTTTAAAAATTACGAAGATGCAAAACTGATTACAATGGTGGGAATAGCAAATTTTTTTTACACCGATAAACACCTTGGTCATACGGATCCATCCAGTGGTTATCTAGACTTCAGATCACCATTTTACTGCATTAATTATATGGATGTTTGAGTCACCAGCCTTCCATAGCTACCTACATACGCCTAATCGGCTGTAGCGATTTCTGTAAAACCCCGTAGATGAATAGATTGTTGCCTTTCCAGTAACTCTGGAGAGGGGAAATCTGCAAAAAAGGGGAGTCAGTGATGCCTCCGGGGCTGTAATCTGCGTGTACCGAGTCGGAGTACTGCTGTGACGAGTAGCCACGCGCGAGAATACAAAAAAATCTCTTCTGGTCCATCGGCGACGCGGTAAGTTCCTGGGATATCTTCTGGTGTCAACGAATTGTATATACTTCTGGTTTACTGGATTTACGACGATTCTCTTTTAAAAACAGTCTTTCTATGTTTTTGTGGCCGCTACATGTAATAAGGGCTGGTAAAAAATATAACGCTAGTTCCATTTTCGTCTATTCTGTTTTTTCAAAAATGCCAAAAAGTGAACATTACAAAACTACAAAATTGGAGATGGCAATTTTTGCATTAAACAAATTCTTTTGTAAAAATCAGCTCTTTAAAAATATCATGTATAATGTTTGTTTAAAAAAGGGATTTCGCTTCATTAGTGTCTGAAATTTATGCAATTTATAAAAAAATATTTTCTGAAAACCTGAACGAAATGTTTTCATTGGTTTCTCCTCGTATGTAACAACGTATGGTAAATAAATTTGTACTGTTGTATAATGGTAAAAACTTTCTCGCAATAGTTAGTTCTCTAATCTCTTTAGTCTCGACTAGCTTTTCAGTTAGGCTTTATTCTCTTCCCAGCTGCCTTCCTTTGTCACCCAAAGAACATTTTTTCACATTTTCGCAATTGTTAGGCTCCGTAATGCTAGAACTAAAACAATCTGCCTTTAGGACTATTATGGTCCACTCCGGATCGCCGAGTTCGTTAAATGGCATGAATGGTATGGTATCAGTTCTTCGAACCAAAAGGTCACCGGTTGGAGTCTCGCACAGGTATTTTAATTTGATGAATGTGATGTTCGAGAAAACTATTCAGAATTCGAGAAACTTTATTGAAAATCATTTGTATCACTTCTATTTAGAAACACAATCAATACATATCAATACAAATACGATGAACCATACAACGTGTCTGTATGTGCTTTTCCAATCAGCAACGTATAAACATTTTTTTCAGCTTTCTAATTCGATTTCTAAAACGTATGTCACGTCAAATAAATTGTTGTTTTTCTCTCCATATGTACATGATTAAACTAAATACTACTTAATCTCCCATAATGAAATTTAAATATATTATACACACTACCCTTGTGATCAACTTAGTTTTTGTTTTACCGTCATATCCCTAACTGTTCCGAATATTATAACTTCTCGCTCTTATGAATGTTTTTGCCATACGACACTTCTGTGGCGTTGTGGTATGGGTGTCGATAAGTTAACTCTGAGAATCTGAGTTTGGGTCTCGTAGCGGAAATAAATTATTGCTAGTTAAAACACTTTTGCAAGTTCATGTAGTAGTGCATTATAGCGGTGCAGTTACAAATGATGCAAGAAAATTCGTGGTTCTGTGGCACCATTAGTTTTAAAGCTTGAAACTTATAAATCTAATCGCGCCATTAAAGCCATCAGCACCGCCGGTGACGTCAAACTGATCTGGGAATGTTGCAAAGCAGCACCATGCCCTTCGCTGCTTTGCAACATTGCTTTGCGGTGCACTTACAAATGATGCGAGAAAATTCGTAGTTCTGTAGCACCATTAGTTTTAAAACTTGAAACTTATAAATTTAAACACGCTATTAAAATCACCAGCACCGCCGGTGACATTCCGCTGCGAGCAGTCGCACAATACGGAGCTTCGCGCTCAGCGCAGCCCCTCGTCTCGTACCTGTGTTCTGTGCCAGTGTAAGATAAAGTGCTACAATAAGAGTGTTCATCAGCACTTCTGTGTGCGCTAATATTGCCAGCAATTAGTGCAACATTTTCATCAGACAACGCTGGCATACGCCAGTGTATCGCAGATGCCCTCGCCCAGGTCTACCCGACCGAGGGCGAAATGGAGGTCGCTTACCAAGAAGGCGACGTCCGTGAAACATCACTGCAACATATTCCAGATCATCTACTACAACATTCACTAGAACAGCAGTTACCTCAATCCCCATCACATCAGCTTCACATGCTAAGAGGAACAACCGCACCTCCACTTACCGACCGGCAACTCATCGTTGGCAGCCAGGAGATCGCCTCGGCAGACCTCAGCACGATGTCGCAACCTTCATCATCAGTCATCAACACCAAAAAGAGGTCAGTCAGTGTCAGTGAAATCCCCATCGAAACAAAAGAGAAAAGTGTAGTCTCAAATAACGCTAACGAGAACTCTAATCTATCCAGTGCTCTAGAATACAATGTCCCCGTCGGGAACAGATTCGGAGAACTCGCTAATCTGAATCGCAACCCTCAAGATAATCGGTTCGAATATTTAAATGTAAATACGGACGATCACTCTTCGCAACCAGTCAAAATTCCTCCAATCTTTGTGGCGGACGTAACCAGTGTACGCGAACTTATAATCGAACTTAATTTAACGTCACATACAACTTCATCACAGAAGTGGAAAATACAGTCAAGATCAATGCCAATAATCCTACGGACTTCCGTAAAATAATCAAATATCTCATACATACACATCGTAAATTCCATTCATTCAAAGATCCATCAATCAAAAAAATTTCTGTCGTATTCAGAAACATTGAACAATCAATAACAGAACAGGAAATTTTGAATGACCTACAGCAAGGCTTCACTTCAATAATCAGAGTCACCAGACTTCAAAAAGATGGCCTTTCAGTCCCAGTAGTCGCGGTTCTGAACCCATAGAAACTATTTACACCTTCCATCAAATTTGCAATCATCGTGTAAGAACCGAAAGACGCAAAAAGCATAAAGGCCCGCTTCAATGCCAAAGATGCCTAGACTATGGTCATATCAAAAGCAATTGTAACCACTCCATCACGTGTGCATTCTGTGCCGGGAACCATTACTCCGCGCTCTGCCCTAAGAAGAACGAATCTCCGGTGTGTGCGAACTGCAACGGAGATCACAAGGCCGACATAAGAAACACGAACTGCACCTACAACAAAGAGATCTTAGATAGGAGAAGTACCTCTAAAAATAAAAATAATGAAAATCCACCAAACTCCAATGCTACTCCTCCCCTCCAAAATCAGTCAAGAGCCCATTTCCCGCCACTGCCGCAATCCCAGCCTATTCAAAACTTCACCCATATTTCAAACACGAACAATCCACCTCCTAGCACATCGCAATACACACAAAATTCCAATCACCATACGGCCCATTCCAATAATATCCAATATAATCACCACTATAATTAACTCCATTACCACCTGCATTATTAACTTCATCAACTCTCTAATCCCATCTATAATTAGTATTGTTCAGAACTCTGTGGCCGAATATTTAACCAACAATGGCAAATAAATCCCAAAACAATGTAACCATTCTAAATTGGAATGCAAACTCAATCAGCAACAAAAAAACTGAATTCGTACATTTCCTTCATCACTACAACGTAGATATAGCTTGTATTACCGAAATGCACTTGAGCAGAAAAAATAAATTATATATTCCCAATTACAATGTATATAGAACTGACAGAACCGAAACGAAAGGCGGCGGTGTACTCATCGCAATCAAATCTATTCACGTGCATAACCAGGAAACTCTCCCGGACACACCAGGCTTAGAAACTATAGCAGCCTCAATAATAATAAACAATAACTCTTTGAAGATCATAGTCGCATACAAACCTCCCTCAACAAAAATAATAAATACAAACCTCCAAAATCTATTTAACCTTAATGATAAAGTTGTGCTATTAGGTGACCTCAATGCCAAACACAGTAACTGGGGATGCCAATCCAACAACCAATATGGTAAAACTCTAGCCCAATTAGTAAACAATGCCAATATTAAAATTCTCTCCCCGAGTGAACCTACTTACTACCCACAAGACCGTTCGCGCAAACCAGACATTCTCGACATTGGTATAACCAACACAAACCTGAACTTCCATTTATCGGTAATATTGGAACTTGATTCTGACCATATCCCAGTCTTACTTACTTCGCAGCAAATGTCACCTCAACATGCCCCTGTATCTAAACCGTACTCATTAAAAATTAACTGGAGGAAGTTCACAAAACAATAAAAAGTACAATACCCAAAATAAAAATACTAAATACTCCCCTTGAAATAAATAAATCCGTTAATATTCAAACTGACCTCATCAACACAACCATCCAAAATTCTCAGCTGACTAACACTCCAAATACATCCCACAAACCCTACAATAAATTACCCTCAGGCATTTTAAACGCAATATCGGTCAAGAATAAGACTAAAAGACTCTGGGCTCAGCTAAGAACACGAGAATTAAAGAGAGAACTCAACCTAATCTCCAACGTGGTCAAACGACTTATCAGAAATCATAACAGCGAACAATATCAATAACTCATACAATCACTCAACAACAGTAATAACACATTATGGCAATTCTCTAAAAGAAATTCTCAAGAAAAAAAACACGGCCCCTCCTTTAAACACAATGACAGGCAAGGCCTTATCCTGACTTCAGAAGGCAGAAGTGCTCGCCACCCATTTCGAAACCACATTCTGTGAGAACACGAATGCCCACCCGCAACATAATAATATTCTATAAGCCACAAAATTAAACTTCTTCGGTCCGTATCAGAGAATAAATTTCTCATCTTCCATTGAAATTTCTAAAATCATAAAGAATCTTCCTAACAAAAAATCCCCAGGTCACGACAAAATAAACGATTTGGCATTAAAAAACTACCACCAATGGCAATTGCGTACTTAAATAACATATTCAATTCATGTTTCAGAATTGGATATTTCCCACACAAATGGAAACATGCAATCATTATCGCCATAGCAAAGTCAAACAAAACCCCATCAAACCCCGAGAGTTACCGCCCAATCAGCTTATTAACAACTCATTCCAAAATATTCGAAAAAATCATATTGCGAAGACTGACAAACCACCTATATTCAACCAATGCTATACCCAAGGTACAGTTTGGATTCACAGAAAGAATCTCAACGCAACACCAGCTATCAAGAATTTCAGAGTACATTTATTCCTCTTTTCAAAACAACATCACTCCATAGCTCTATTTATTGATATTACACAAGCTTTCGACCGACCGCTTTGGCACGCAGCTCTTTTATATAAACTAATTCAAATAGGCACTCCACAATACTTAAAATCAATAATAACAAATTTCTTAAGCAATAGAACTTTCTCAGTCAATGTTAACAACCATTTATCCAACCCAAGAACAATAAACGCTGGACTTCCCCAAGGCTCTCCGTAATCACCCACCCTATTCAACCTCTATGTTTCTGACATTCCCACACTTAATAAAATCACTATCGCTCAATTTGCCGACGACACAGCCATATTTACCTCCAGTACAACCCTCATTAGGTTAAGAACCCACTTAAAACTTTATTTAAATCTGATAGACACCTAGGCTGCTAAGCTTCAAATTCAACTAAATCCTAACAAAACCGCTGCAAAAATATTTAGTTTAAACCCCACTCTCCCCCACTTCCTCTAACTCTAAATAACAAATCATTAGAATGGTATCCCCGCAATAAACCTGTTAAATATTTATGCTTATATCTTGATACCAAGCATATAAATGCCAAAGTGACCCAAGCTAAAATAAAACTGGCACAACTACGACCACTAATTTACAGAAACAGCACAATACAATATAAATCAGCCATAGCAATTTACAAGACAATTTTAAGACCATTAATGTTGTACGCCAGCCCAATTTGGATCAATTCTGCTAAAACTAACATCCATAAACTACAAGTCTAACAAAATAAATTCTTAAGAATAGTTGCTCATGCCCCATGGTATATAACCAACAATCAACTTCACAACGAATTTAATTTGGAACCCATTGAACAATACATCACATATCTGTCCACCAACTTTTATCATAACCTACCTCAAATCCCAGCCCAATCACCATTCAAACTAACCAAAAACCCCAATTACCAAACACGAATCAAAAGAAAATATCCATATCACATATTCCTAAAAAGATTTGCAGATTTGGATCCGGACTGAGGACCCAAAAAGGGATTTCCTCCCCCTTGTTAGTATGTAAGATTATATTTAAGGTTAGCATATAAGTTTGTAATTACATATGTATAGTTATTTTTACTGAGCTATGTAAATTCTTCAAAAATTAATAATTTAATAAAAAAAACGCCGGTGACGTCATACTGATCCGGGAATGTTGCAAAGCGGCACCATGTCCTTCACTGCATGCCGCCGTCCGGACGTTGCGGCGTCGTTGCGTGAGCAGATCGGCGATACTTTCGCGGAATTCGTCGCGACGCTGAGCCAGGCGTTGTGTGTGAGGCGCAGTGCGCGAGACGATGGGGGCCGTGCGAGTCGCTGTGGGGGCGCTGCTGTGCGCTGCGCTGGCGCAGGGGGCCTTGGCGACCACGCCCCCCTCCGCGCCCTTCCACCTCCGCAAGTGCTGCGCCCTGGACCAGCTCCTCGGCGACGACATGAGCGCTTGCGTGCCCCTGGGGAACTCCACACGTTACAAATTGAACATAACCAGTTTTCAGGTGAGTTATATATTTTTCTTTATACTACACAGGTATATCGACATAACGAAACGGGGACGATAAACCTACTATTTAAAATCCTTATTTTTTTAATGCGATTATCGGCCATCTATGATCCTTAATTCTCGTGGGACCATCTAGGATTTTTGTTCATTGTGGCAATTACCTTTTTCTGCTGTATCCATTGCTTAAACTAGGTTGTTAACTGAATTATGAATTATGACCTGAGAAGATGATGGCGAGGGATGAAGGGACAATTGCAAATACGTCCATACCTACGCAGCATTCGAACCTACAGCCTCCTCAGCTCAGACTGCCGCAACCGCCACGGACCCAGTAAAAGCGCTAATTTATTATAAATATTACACTTTTGTAATAGCCTCACAGCCTTCTGTGAGGCGGTTCTGGCTTCCATTCCGGGCCGTGGTAACGAAGGTTGAGGCAGTGGTAACTGAAGGCAGGCACCTAAAAAGAATTAGTTTAAAAATTTTCGAAAATTAAGATACTTCAACGAAACTGGCACTTGCATACGTTTTTTAATATTCCTTACGCTATCTGAGGATGAAGTTAAATAAGAATATTTGAAGTCATTTTTGAAAAAAATTAAAAATGCCATTGAGTCTTCATACAAGGCTTGAATAAAAAAATGAGAATTTTTTTCCCGGAAAAAAACTTTATAGACTTATGTACTTACATTAACACATCTAAAATACAATCGCCTCCTTTATTAATGACCTTTTTCCAAATGTCGGGGAGACGTCGTACACCATCTGCGGTTCTATTTCTGGTGACGTCCCATATAGACCGCCCTAGAGCATGAATAATTTCTTATCTGGTATTGTACCGGTTTCTTGGCAGTGGTTCCTTCGTTTTGCTGAAGAGATCACAATCACAAGAACTCATATCGGATGAGTAAGATGGATGTTCCAGAATTCCGCATTGCCAGCGGCCCAAGAGTTCTCCACGTGGGGTTGCTCTGAACGGGGGTTATCCTCCACATCATCTCTGCCTAAACTGAACGCTTTCACCCTTCGTGCGACTGTAGTGTATGAGAACTCTGAATCTCCAGATGCTTCACGCAGACCCTGAAAACATTCTTACTTATTACGACCTCGTGCCACTTCAGTTCGGAGCCACGAACGTTGCTCTACCTGTTTCGTTAGGGGGCTAGCACTAATGCTATGAAGTTCCACGAATTACACGCTGCAGTAGACTGACGGAGTACTGTTACCGCTCGCTGCACATACTCGCCTATTAGTCCTTTAGTCATGACACATGGCAGCACGCCGACTTTTAAGTTACAGCAATATTTTCACTACTTTTTTACGATATACGAGGTAAATGGTACCACCAAATATTCAGATATTGATTATAAATTCAAAGGGTCCCGACATCAGCCAGACCGATGAAAAAATATCACTTTGGAAAAAAATCCTACTTACGATTTAGTTCTTCACAGACGGGCGGACAGACGGGCGGACAGACGGGCGGACAGACGGGCGGACAGACGGGCGGACAGACGGGCGGACAGACGGGCGGACAGACGGGCGGACAGACGGGCGGACAGACGGGCGGACACAGACGGGCGGACAGACGGGCGGACAGACGGGCGGACAGACGGGCGGACAGACGGGCGGACAGACGGGCGGACAGACGGGCGGACAGACGGGCGGACAGACGGGCGGACAGACGGGCGGACAGACGGGCGGACAGACGGGCGGACAGACGGGCGGACAGACGGGCGGACAGACGGGCGGACAGACGGGCGGACAGACGGGCGGACAGACGGGCGGACACACACGCGGACACACGGCCGGACACACGGGCGGACACACGGGCGGACACACGGACGGACACACGGGCGGACACACGGACGGACACACGGGCGGACACACGGACACACGGGCGGACACACGGGCGGACACACGGGCGGACACACGGGCGGACACACGGGCGGACACACGCGGACACACGGACGGACACACGGACGGACACACGGACGGACACACGGACGGACACACGGGCGGACACGGACACACGGGCGGACACACGGGCGGACACACGGGCGGACACACGCGGACACACGGGCGGACACACACGGGCGGACACACGGGCGGACACACGGGCGGACACAGGGCGGACACACGGACGGACACACGGACGGACACACGGGCGGATACACGGACGGACACACGGGCGGACACACGGGCGGGCACACGGGCGGACACACGGGCGGACACACGGGCGGACACACGGGCGGACACACGGGCGGACACACGGGCGGACAGATGGGCGGACACACGGGCGGACAGACGGGCGGACACACGGACGGAGACACGGATGGACACACGGGCGGACAGACGGACGGACACACGGGCGGACACACGGGCGGACGGGCGGGCGGGCGGGCAGTCAGCCGGATGGACAGGCAGACGGACCGACAGTCAGATGGACGAAAGGCGACTTAATTCAATGTTTTGGCATCAAGGATCTACAAAATGTGAATTCTATGTACATGTTTAATTTATAAGTATAGGAACAAGAATTATCAATGTTTTCGGTATCGGGAATTCACAATAGGATTTTTTGCCCGGAAGAAATCCGTTTTTCTGCGGGATTACGTACGCAGCATACGTGTATAATATGTGAGAACGTAATAACTGGGCCCAGGACTGTGAATACTGGTAGGCGGATTAAGTGGTCGGATTAACCATTGCTAGCCGGAGTAAAGGCGGATTAATCCGACACCAAATATATACTTCAGTATTATTATCGTACATAATAATTCGGTATCATGCATAATACTACGATATTATACAAAATACTACGCTATTAAACATAATACTTCGGTATTATACATAATACTTCGGTATTATACAAAGTACTTCGGTATTATACATAACATATGTAATAAATAAAGAAATAGAAAACAAACCTAATATATTTAATCTCTTCTGCGGAACTATTCGCCGGACGCTGAGAAGTTAAAATCAGAAAGATATCCTTTTAAAGTTCTATAAAGTGATGGCGCTTGCTTTATGAAAGCCATGACCCTGCTCTATGGAAGCGAAAATTGGGCCCTGAAGAAGAGAGATTAAAATAAAAGACAGCAAACTGAAATTTTGAAGATACGTAGCCGGCTATACATTAGTGGATAAAAAAATTGTATTAGAGCATAATTGAATATGAAGAATATCGAATATATAATGAAACAGTACCAACTAAGGTAGCAGGTATATGTTGAACGAATGCCAGACACAAGAATGACAAAATTCATCTAACAATACGTTCCAAAAAGATGATCATTAGAAAGACCAAAGAGGAGATGGCGAGACCTATGGTAAGGTCACGGGGCTCAAACCTTGAAGTTGATTTCTTGTCTTCCTTCTGCATATCTTTTCGCCTATTTTTAGAAATATACGCCTATCAAATTTTCCCATTTTGTGCAAGAAATTCTGCCACGGAAGTGGTTGCGCAGGTTATGTCACAATGACGTCAAGCGTACGATTTACAGTACTTTCCACCAGGAAAAATGTCTTGCCACAATGATGTATGTAGTACACCAACGGCACTAGGGGTTGAATGTACATTGAATATTTCTAGTTAAATTTAATGGATTATATCTCTAATTATTAATACATTGATTCAATTATCTCAATAGAGGCGATACTAAAACATATGTTGATGGAATTAAACAATTAGACGATTTTAAAATTATAGTAGATGTATTAGAGAAACGAATCAGTGGAGAGCATAGGAATAATTTTTTTGAAAAATATTTGAAACTCTCAGTGACTAATGAATTGTATGTTTTCCCCAGTATATAATTTGAATCTCTGCTTCAGTACCGGATGCAACAATTTAATGATTCGGATCTTTTGAGAAAACTTTGAGTATTTTTTAAATACATAATTTACTAATTTAGTGACCCTTTGTTATTACATTAAGGTTCCTCTTTGAAGATATCTTGACTCCTTACGCAGAATAAAAATAAAATTTCACATACCAGCATCATTCAGTTCAGATTGCAAAATCGGCAAGTATCGATATTTCAAAACTTCGATCTACAAAATTAGAAAATTGTCGACATAATACTTTGCTCTAAAATAACCATCTTTGCAAAAGTTGTTTAGAAGACTAACATTTACATGGGCACGGGGGAAAACTTAATTTGTGAGAGCCCGTTTTGATTTATATTTACGCTATTATTTATTATTTAGCACCAATGCTAACATACGGAAGCGAATCATGGAGCCTGACAGCAAAAAAGCAACAACGAATACAAACAGCAGAGATGAAATTTCTCAAGAGAGAGAATGGGTGCTCGATTTTAGATCAAATAAGAAATGAGGAGATTAGATCTGATCTAAAGATATTTTCCATAAATGACCGTGTTAAAGAAAATAAACAACGCTGGATACTACATACACATAGAATGGATAATACAAGAATAACAACATCAGCATTATCTTATACACCTTTAGGAAGAGAAATAGGATGTCCAAGGAAAAGTTGATTGAAGTGAAGATGGAGCAGGCTATTAACCTAATCCTTGATAGTGAAAAATATGATTTATTATTTATATTTATTATTTTCTATAAAGTATACAACAATCTGATAATTAAGCACAATAACAAAAAAAGCATTAACGCCTGAGGATCACCTCAAGGAGTCGGTGCTTCCTAATTTCATTGTAGAAGTCTGCGGGAAGAACGGGAGGCCCTAGGCCTACTGCACATACGTCGACCGTCTCTCCGCGCGCCTAACACGAGGAAATGCGTACAAAACACCAAAACATAATGTCATCTCTCATGTGAGAGATAGCCTACGCGAAGAGGGGGTACTCACGGTCACTTTTTGTTTTTTCTTTAATCAGTACCAATTCTTCCTAAGAACAAGTAAGTGGTTTTATATTAAAGATTAGTTATTAAGGTTGTGTTTTCACAACGGAAATAAAAACACAACAAAACAACAACAAAAAATTGAAAATTCGCTAAAAAAACTCACAAATATGGAATTTTCAAAATATTTAGATCCACCACTAACATCACGTGCGGGTAATCGGAGACACTAAAGAAATGTAAAGTAAAATGAACAACTTAGTACTTAAAACGGTAGTTATTTTGCTTACAATAATTGTAGACGTCTAAAGTAATGTGACTTCCAAGGTTGTGCAAGATTAGGAGCACTGGGTTCGGGGCATTTAGTCAATTTAAATAGTTTTATCCATTCGATGAATTCTTCATATGTCCAGCAATTATGACTAAATGCGTAAATAGCACCAGTGGGCCATTTAAAGTCATTCAGATTAATAATTTATTTAGTTTTGTCAACGGCAATCACGCTGCGATAATGAATATCACTGACCACCATTACCCTACCAGCTCATTTTTATTGTAAGTACTCATAAACTTTTATAAATTGGTTCAAATTACTCGCAATTGGTACCACATGGTTTTTTGAAGCACTTTCCATCCAACAAATTTTAATTCTTCCACAAATCTTCCAGTGTACGTGAGTATGATCTTATTTTCTGAGAGCACTTTCTAACATTAACCACCCACTTTCCGGGTGCGAACGGATAATCGTGCATGTAAGCTTACTTTGGCTGCGGCGATCAATTGACTATAGTTATCACGACTAATGGTAGGTAGAAGCATATGTTGCTGATTTTGAGTACGGTTTGTTTACAATATTTATAGATAATTTACTGCTGATTCCCATTACATCGTGACCCCCATTACCTCCGCTTTCCCTACTCGATTATGTTAGTACCAAATAGCATTTGCATTGTTCGAGCATATGAACTGTCAGTAGTTTCATCAATTATTTAATATTTTAGGTTTTTCAAAAGTGATATTATGGTAATTTATTTACAAACAAAAACATTAAGTACAAAGTAGTATTGTTGAAAAAATATCGGCTTTAATTTACCGATGTTTAAAACATTGATGTCTTTATAGAAACATCTGAGTTTAAAAACATCGATATGGATTTCGAACTCCTAAATTCAATCAAGTGCATGGCAGTGTTAACGGACAGTAATCTTTTTAATTCCACTCACAGATTAATAGTATGGAGGAATACAAAATAGGAGGGAAAACTCGTGGTCCCTTCAATAGTTCATGCGAATATAGTCAGCCCTGTACTCTGGTGGTAATAATGGATACATCTTAATCGTGACAGACGCAGGGTACCGTGTCTACCCTTTAACGTCCAAAGTAGATAATAAACTTCAGAAAATCACGAATCGCGCTCTTTGCGCACCTATTAAAAATAACAGAAATAATCTAAGTAGGGGAATATTCAAGTGACAATCATAAAAATCCTTTTTAATTTCTTGCTACTGCTTACGCAGTATAGAGAAGGTATTGTAATGCTGCTGAAAAACGATAAATTTTCTACAGAAAAAAGTTTTCTTACCGTGCCCTGGTAACAAAAATGTGGATAAATCTTGTCCCTGTTGTTATAAGCCAAGAACCTGAGAATTAATTGTTATAAGCCCTGGTAACAAAAATGTGGATAAATCTTGTCCCTGTTGTTATAAGCCAAGAACCTGAGAATTAATTGTTAATGATAAAATAATATTTAATGTTGAAATATAGCATCGTTTTCAGTCAAAGAATACGCGTTGTTAGGACAACGCATGAACAAGGGTTAATATTTCATGCTTGATGTCAGATCGTTATACAAATGGACACGGTCCCGAATACATTATATGCAGAAATTATGAAGAGGGAATTGGATGGTCGTGGTCGTCAGGAAGGACACATGAATTCACCCTCCAGAAAAATGTAGTCGTAGGCACACGTAAGCGGTGGGTGAGGTGTGATCGAGTTTTCAACATAGGCTGGGATTTATGTAGATTATAGTAAGACGGGAATTTTTAGTTGCAATTTGAGAGCTTGGTATCGTGTAAATTGCGATATTAAATGGTAATTGGAAATTTTAAATAATATAATGGTGGGAGGTGAAAGTAAATAGACTCCATATTTCGAGGAGTGATTCATCAAGGTAGTTTCGTAGATATTAAATCTAATTATAGCAATCGTTGAGGATATTCTGAAACATTTTTATTTAGCAAAGGACACGAAAATTGGTTCACCAAAGATCCCGGGGACTTCTTTCTGCCAGTGAGCCGAGAAGCCAACAATCAAGATTACGAACATAATTATGAACGTAGGCTTACGAATTATAATCAAACCCGTACTGTGTTTCAATGTTTAAAGTGAAAATAAATTCACGGAAGTTTGACAGAACTCCCATGTATAAATAATAAGAATAAACTTTAAATTGGTATTATTCCAAAGGACTGATTATTTATAAAAGTTGCCCCTAATCTAGTAATTGATTCCAATTAATAGAACTTCCAGGAATCGTGGTACTGTACAGAATCACACGTGCACATGCAACAGGTAAGGAGTGTATGTTGTATGTTAAACACATGCTTAAAATTAGCAGGCAATTTAATAATTTAATAAATTAATAATTCAGTTTTAAAGTAATAGTGAAACTTGATTACTAACAAATGTAAATCTCGCTAGATCGGTCGACGTGTTCATATGAAATAATTGTTACTACTTACTCGGCAACCAATTACTCAATCTGCTGTCCATACGGAGTGGCGAGGAATCTGAAAACAATTCTGAAATGTCTAAACAAGGATTGCACGTAATGACAAATGAGAATCACATTTCTTCCAAAATTTGAATTATAATTTATTATGCATGCCAAAGTTAAAAACTACCATTGATTATTACAATTCATCGTTAGGTCATGACCATTTTCTCGTTATTGCAATACCAGCGTTATAGAACATTTTATCCTTTCTTGCCTCTTCACGCGCACTTCGCTCGATGTCGCCGCGTAGGGTAGACCAATCTTCCTTCTTGTTGAATTCCACGATGATCAGCGAAAAAGTCGAAACTTCTTCCAACCACTTCACAAGCACTGCCTATACTCTTCGTCTTGCGCCTCAGGTGGGAACCTATTTCAAACTGATTACTTTTCCCAAGTCGGAATAATGTCCCTCTAACATTATTTTCTATCACCCAACCTGGTAATTCACATTCACTAGTAAAATTTCTGAGTCAAGTCTTGTAACTCCACTGCGAAAATATTCTAAGTTCACTTTCCGGTTCACTCATGAAAATATTACAAGTCCGAGTTTGCAATGATACAACACATAAATTTTACAAGTTAGAGTTGCACACATAATGCAGAACTATTCTCATTTTAAGTTGAATGCTCACTCTCATGAAATATCGCAAGTCCCGATTTGATAATTAACGTCAAAAAAGTTTCTAAGGTCCACAAATATCACTCGAACTTAATAAAACACGCAAGCCATCCGCTCAACATCACAACTCGAGACGGAATGCCCTAATTCCCAATCTGGTCCACCCTTCAAAGATCGCTGTGTTTTGCTCTCTATTGTTTTTTTTTCGCGTTGCTACGGTGCACCCTGCACCTGCCTCCAAACGAACTCGTTATTTCGCGTTGCTACGGTGTTATCTGCGTATCTGCACCATAGAAACCCACGTCTTTTGCAATATCTACAACATTTCGACCTTTATTTGCCTAATTGAAATGTTCGCCATTTTTGGTATGTCACAATAGAGTACTTTTATAAAATTTATCACTTTATATATCACAAGAGTAAATTACTAACGCCGACATGTTGTGTAGCCAGAATTCATGATTTGGGGGTCCTTGAAAGCGAAAAATTGATTGACGCCAAAACGTCTGTCCGTCTGTTTGTGAGCTAACAGCACTACCGGCGAAACCGTGAGCAAAATTCTCACCAAAATTGATATACCCGAATTGATCTGACTGATGTCGTGACCCCTTGAAATTAAAACTGATACATTAATTTTGCAGGGTATTTTACATGAAGATCCTAGGAATTTTCAAAATTAAAAAAAAATTCACCAATTTTTTGGTTTAATATTTGACCATGGAATGAACGCTTATGTGAATGGTGCAGATATCTTTTTCGTGAAAATCCATCATTTTTGGAAAATTGTAAAAATTCAAATTTAATTCGGTGGCTTCCGACAACTACAATACGAGAAGATATTTTTTTCCTTAATTAAAATGTGTTCACAAAAAAATCTTTAAATAAAGTCATGTTTAAATTTTTGAAAATGATTTTTTGCGTTATATTACGGAAACATAAGCAATTTTTAAATTTTAAACCCTTACTTTCTCGGGAACGGTTCCAATTTTTTTCTTTAATTTTTGTAATGTATGTAGCAAAGAACGGGAAGCTAATATCATTTTCGGCGCACTTTCTGTCTTTTCGAAAATTGCTAAAACCAAATTGTCTGGTGCGTAATATTTGGACTTTTTTCAATTAATGATTGAAAGAGTGTGTGACACACTACGAGGAGAAGTGTATTCTGTGCACGTTTTCTAAAATTTTGAATTCGCTACCCTAACCCGTAAACAAGTTGAATTCTGAATGCAGATGGAAGTGAGTTTTTTGGCAAGAATTAATAAGAATATTCGCAATATATACACCCAAACAAATCACCCGTTATTGGTTTCACAGCGCTGCGCTGGCCACGCAACAGCACCGTGCTAGCTGAGGTGAAATCTGTACTGCCTCCACCCCGCTGGGTCGTATTATTAACTCACATTTTTTAAAGCTAAAATAAGCATTTGTTGAATTTGTATCGATATTTGCTTCAAAAGAATTCACCTAATATTCTACGATTTGTAATGAGTTTTACAAGGAATGATATGTCGATATGGATAGATTTTGCGGTAAAATATTTTTACGCACCCGCTTCTAAGAGCGAGAAATGGTGTGCTGTTTCAGCACCACTAGTTTACTATGTAAGATCGTAAGTTTTAGCAGTGAGTGATATTCGACGTTCGCTAGTAATTAGCTGGGTCGGATATACTCTTTGGGTCGGATCATTCCATACCTGGATGAGAATTCCTGTAGTCGGCTGCTTTGATCGGTGCTTTCAAAGACCTTTGATGAATTCCAGGTGGATGCCGGAATTGTACAATAAATTCTATGAAATAGCACACAATAGGCGCGTTCTCAAAGACTCCGTATATACCAGGTGATGGACCCACTAATCGTCCAACCCATACGACCTAAGAAACTTCGATAGATCTCTGCCGATTTTAGGACATGCTACGATTGCAGCTGAACGAATTTGTGTACGCAAAAATGTATTATGAAAGTAATAATCTTCGTTGTTGCAGGACAAAAAGTTCTGGTGGATGGACGCTAAAGTCTGCGTTGCTCCGAGTGGAAAAATCGAGATGCTGTCGGCTTTAGCACTGAAAAATGCTTCGGTGCTCTACAAAGAACGACCCTGCGAGGCGGATATCACGTCCATTCTGTGGACAAAAGAAGCTTCACTCTACTTGAACGGATCTCTTGCGGTAAATTTTCAGAGTTTTTAATTTTAAAATACCATCCTGATTTCCGCATCTTCTTTATCTTTTGATTAATGTATTTCATTTCCATCGATGGTCTTCCAGAGGAAGGTCATTTGACTTTAGGCTTTGACCATCTTTCTTCATTCATTGAGAGAAAATATTGAAGGCAATATTCTAGTTCTGTGGCTTCAGCCAAAGGTTTTCTTCGTTTCCATGTGGATCTCAATGTTACAAGCATTGGTGGATGCATTCCTGTAGGTTCATAGGGATAGATATTATATTCTTTTTTGTCTTTTGCAACTACCCACTTCAATGGCCCTCTACAATTAAGGAACAGCACTCGCCTAACAGCCTTTCCATTGTCTTCACGTTCTTAGCGAACAGAGTTTGCGAGT
>BLKR01015052.1:0-107021 GCA_011170035.1 Teleogryllus occipitalis
ACGGGCTCCTCTGATCTGGGGTCAGCAGAACGCGAGGCCCTCCGCGACAACACATACATACAAAGTCAAAGGACAAACAGCCATGCCCAAGGCGGGACTTAAACCCGCGACCCTTCGGACCGAAGTGCTGAGTCGGTACTCGCTCTTAGCCACCTCGGCCATCCAGGTCGGCATCTAAAGAATCTTGATTTTGAAATTCTATTCGCTGAAGATTGATATAAAAGCATGACCTTTCTATATTGTAGAAGGTTTAACCGACAAACATTCTTGCCTGTTAAAAAGCGCTGCCGGTCCGTAAGCGGGAATGTTAACTTAAAGAGACTTGTTAATTCATTTCGCATGTTTGCTAAATATTTGTACAATAAATAACTGAATGATTTAATAATAATACAAAACAAAACAAGGAAAGAATTCGTCATTCAAGCGTTTTACTGTTACTTAGCAAAGATGTTTGTGTAAGACCGAATTTTAGTGAGAAAATAAATATCAAGTAGTTATAAGTAAGGAAGAATAATACAATATAATAATAAAATTCTCGGTTATTTGATAGAAAAAAATTGGCAAACGTATTTTCGTAGGAAGCCACTATTCACCGCATCACACCGCTTCTGCTTTCAAATGAACACACCTTTCTCGATTTTAAAGGGGAATGAGTGCGGAGTCAGGGGAAGTTGCCCGTGCCTGTAGGAGCGCGGGACTCCCCAGGCGGTCAAGCAGCTCGGGCGAGCGCGGTTTGACGTGCATGATGTATAATGTTTAACTTTATGTATTATGGAATGTCTGAAGACAATGTGAAGCTCGAGAAGATTGTCTGATTAAACATTCTCTTTAAAATGTGATAAGACGTCGAAACGTTGACCGGAATAACAACGTTATGTGAAAAGTGGATTAATGCAGAAAAGTATAAAGATCAAAATAAGTAGCCAAGGATTGTGGGTAAAAAAGTATGACCGATACTATGATAATAAGATGAACAATATTTCTCCACAATTAAATTCTACCCACGAACTTTGTGCTTTATTTTCTCAGAACTAAAAAAGTGCCACTATGTCACAGTTTTTTTATTGTTCTTGTTAATTAATTTTGTTGTCATTGTTCTTAATCTTATCTTGTTCTAATATCTGTCTATTTTCGATTTTAATGCATCTACAGTAATATTCTTCTATAGAGAGTTTTGCAATGTAAAGAAATTAATATGAGGTACGAGTATAATAACTGTTATTTGAACATACATCTAGTCGCTTGCAAACTTATTGCAAATAGTGCAGCTGGGTTCTTGGGCTCGAACCTGCCTTTATAAACACGTTTCCACTTCAGCAGACGAAGAGAGCTGTAAAGCGCGCATTCTCTCAGTTTTGAGGTAATCTACCAATAGTTTTCGTAACTCTCTCGCCGCCCTTCCTTTCATTTATACTTCACAGTTTACCTTTCATTTTCAAAAAATGAAAAAATGGAAGAGGATAATACGAATGCAGCATTCGTAGAGTCAGTAAAGGTGAGTCACAAGTTCTACCTTTACGATTGCAGATGAGACAACAAATACCCATCATTGCTACATCGTGGTTGAGAGAGTAGTCTTATTATGCAAAGCCTGTTCCCAGAGCTCTAGCAATTCCGTGGTGTTTTTTTTGTTGCGACTGCCTGCATAGAAATCCAGAGAAGTGCAGGGCTGCTCAATCTCTCGATTCTTATGCAGTGGTCAATTACTCCTTGTGCGCAAATGTCATTTTTGCGTATTGTGCCAGCTGGTAGCTGCTTGAGAGTTACTTATTGAATTACTCATTTTCTTGAACTGACTCAGTCAAGGGAGAGCAGAAATTATCAACAAAAGAATTAACTTTGTCTGAGATAAAGAAAGTGTATTTTAAATTTTAAATCATGTTTCTCTTATTCCTTCTAAGCATGCTTTCGTTTTGTGGTGGATTCGTAAATGCCGATGTCAATTTGATGTTCTCACCAAGTTGATGAAGTCATTGCAGGGTCAGTCAATGATGACAATGATATGATTCCAACGATGCTGGAAACGATGTAAAACCTTAGCATAAAATAATAGCTTATAAGAACATTGGCAGATTAGAATTTTTTTAAAAAAATAAAAACCGGTTATCATTAAGAGTGCAGGGACTCTCACAGATTCTCTTAAATCAACGTGTTAATTATTATTATTATTATTATTATTATTATTATTATTATTATTATTATTCTGTACTTTTCTCAGTAAGCATTGAGAACCATTCATCTATTCATACGACTTAGGCTCTAGCAAATGCAACTGGTAATGACAGATCTGAGGAAAGCCAGAGAAAAAATTCATCTTTGTCTGTCGTTCAATTTAAAAATTTTCGCACAATATGGAAAGTCTGTAGGAAAGTCTGTAGGCCTTTTGGATGGTTGTGCAGATTCCTTTTGATAATCCTATTTTTGTAAGACCTGAAGCAAATCGGTCCGTCACCACTCCTGTGGCTGAGATGATTATTGGCACTATTTCACTTACTCAGTTGCCAAACATGTTGGATTTCTGCTGCCAAATTCTGGTATTTTGAAATCTTCTACGATTCTGTCTTATTCAGATTTTGTCAGTGGACAGCCTACATCTATGGTTGTTGCATACTTTTGTATTTTATTGATAACTACTATGTCCGGGCGATTATAACCCACAGTTTTATCAGTGACAATAGGCCTATCCCAGTAGAGTACTATTTCACTATTTTCTATAACCGGTGAAGGTGAATATTTGTAACATGGTGGAGGGTTCTCAATTAGTCTATAATTTGATGCCAATTGTCTATGGATTATTTTGGCTACTTGATTGTGCCTCCCTAGACATGCAGTGTTGGCAAGAACTGGGCAACCTGCAATCACATGGTCGATGATCTCATTTGGTTGATTACACTTTCTTTATTATTATTATTATTGTTATTATTATTATTTATTATTATTATTATTGTTATTATTATTATTATTATTATTATTATTATTATTATTATTATTATTATTATTATTAATAGTATATTGAGGACAAGCTATTGAATACAAATAACAGCGTGAAGAAACGACGAAGTCGTTAATGTGGCTGATCTCTCATGGCTGAGAGCAGTGCAATAACCCCCGCGATGCCACTCTCCGATCCTTCTTCCCTTGCGCCTCATTATGCGCGCTTTCGCTCAGCTCTGCGGCTCTCATCCACCCGCTGCACCGCCTGGCTTTTGCTCACGAACCAGAGAGCATCTGCCAATGTGGAGGGAAGTGCACCCCATTGACTCCCTAAGAAGGAAGGGGAAACAAGTAAATGAACTCTGAATCTCCGCGGTGTATGCGGAAAAGAGGTTTTCAAATAACTTCGAAAATTGCTATCGAACCTAATAAAGAAGAGCGTCCTTTATACTTTAAACATCACTAAGCATGTTTTGATTTTAAAACGAACATACAGTATATCCGAAGACGAAGTCCATAGCGCAGAACAAACTTAGATTTTCATTAAGTATGATTTCGTTAAATGGCGTTTATTTTTCTGAGAAGGAATCTAGTGATGTTTCAATAGCACATACTTTCTCGCGTTACTAGAAACAGCTACCTAATATTGCAATACTGCATTTTCTGCACTAATAACACCTCGGATATTATTTTCAGAACATCCAATTCAGCCAAGAAGCGAGTAACACGCTCTTGCCAGCACAGGGTTGTCAAAACGATGTGCATTCGCTTAGCTAATAATATCAATACAGTAATTAGAATATGTGCAATTGACTTAAAAATAATTACGAAAATTCTGGTTGCTTACTCGTGAGTTGCCGGTCGTCGTAATTTCATCGTATTTTTTAGAAATTTTCACGTACATTTAAATCATAAATTCATTTAAAGTCAAGAAATCACAATGGCCGACCGTTCATTTTCATAAAAATAATATTATTTGAATACGTTGTAACCGTCAGAATAACGGCGTCGATCGTTCGATCTCAGGGGACCCCAATACGTGTATTTCCGTTCAAATCTCCATATCGATTTTCGGCAACATAACATACCTGTCTCTATACTACGTATACAAGACGTAATACAAGAAAGTAAATAGTGGTGCTACAGAATGACACAGACTTTCTCGTATTAGTTTCCTACTCTGTTTCGTCTCGTTTTCGGTTTTGTCCCTCTCTCTCCTCCCCGCTGGTTCCTATCGGCATCAAAAATAATTTGTCGCAATTTATTTATTTTTCGGTTCCCTAGTTGCTGAATACAACTTGTGGTGCGACAACGACATTCTTTGCGCTTAATTTATCACTCTTGTAATTTTCGAAAATTAGAGAGTTCAACGAAAATGGACCGTTTTTTAAGTGTCCTTTGCTCTATCTGAGGAAAAAAATTAAAGGAAAATTTTGGAGCGGGTTTTGAGAACAAAAATTTAAATACATCTTTACTTCAAGTATTACTTCAAACATTTTGAAACAGGGAAAGAAATACGTAATAACTATAGTCTAACTACAAACAATGCAAAAATGATGAACGCATAATATAGCTGTGAAGTTTTAATTAATCTACTCAACTACTTACTTACGTACTAGCGGTTTGACTTATGTTACACAGGAGTAATGGGTACAAGATTTGGAACCACTAACAGTTTACGATTACAGTAATAAAATGATTCCAACTGATGCACATGAAAAAATCACTACGTAAGTAATACGCTAGGATGACAAACCAGAACACGAATTTGTATTATGACTGACACACACACTCACACACACATACACACACACTTACACGTAATATTCTTTCAATATTCCAATGATAATGGCTGTCGTGTTCAGGCTGTATCAAAACAAATGCATTGTCTAATAACAACGTTCTTGTCATGGTAACCATTTTATCCCCAAACCACTTGCAAATGCCTTAAACAATTGCAAATGCACAAAAAATGCCCTAGACGAGTGAATGAAGAAAAATCACATTTGCAGTAATATTTACAATATTTCGGGAAAATGTTATAAAACACAATAATTAGAATTTTTTTCAATTGACACGATGGTTTATTTTTAGTTTTTCTACAATATATACTTTTTATCCTACTTGTGATTTAAAAACATCTACATTTTTCAGCATTACTGTGATATTGGGACCTCGAATATCTAGGTCAAAATCAAGATTTTGGAATAGTGAAGAGAATTGAACTCTTTTCCATTGTGGAGAATTTTGGAGAAAAAGTTTCCATAGTTTTTGAGAAAAATTTGTTCACACATTTCAGAAAATTCGTCAATTCAGATCAATTATACTCAACGATCATGAAGAACTTCACATTTCAAAAAACCATAATTAGACATACATTGAATGTCATGTGTCAAGAAACGCATTGAACAATGAAATGCATCTATAATGTAAATTTTAACGACGGGACAGACAAGACAATTAAATAACATTGTATTACTTATTAATTCGTGTGTTTTGTTGAATGTTTGTTTTTTCTGGTTAGGAATGTGATCACACTTAAAATCATAATGTAAAAATTGGAGTTACGACGTCACTTAGCCTCCATTATTACATGCAAAAAACGTAGATAAATAATGAATATTGATAACTTCTACGCATTTAAATATGTAAAGAACGAAAAGCTCATAAAGGAAACATAGCGAAAAGCTCGTAAATGCCATGGAAACATAACAAAAAGAGGCTATTCTTTTATAAGGAGTACGAAACATTGGAGTCCGCTCAACAAGTAATAATTACAGACTAGTAACAGCTGCTTGAAGTTCACACACTGATTTCTGATAATAGCCGCAGAGATTACCTTTCCTTATAATTAAGGGAAGCGAATCGTGACTGATCCACATCACTTCACTTCATTCTTAGCCCTCCTGAGGAAGTCACGACCGCTCCTGACTTCTTCGATGCTCGTTGCAGAGCAGCCTTCCCTGTGAACGGCATCGCCTCAACGACCTCCGCAAAAGTGAAAAATCATCTTTTGTTGCGGCGGAGGTGCAATTGAGCGCAATCCGCTGAGCGGCGCAGCTTGGGCTGTGGGGCATTGGGTCTGCGCTTCGCGTCCCCAGCGAGCCGGGGAAGGCGGTCGAGGCAACGGCGGTGCGGGCGGCGGCGGCGGGGGGGGGGGAAGTAGAGTACAAGAACGAAGAAGAGACGCGGAGCCGACGCAATTACAGAGGCGGCAACGGTGCCGAGGCGGGCGCAGCTGGGGAGGGCGGCCGCGGCGGCGTGGCGCAAAAGGCCGTCACGAGTCGCGCACTCATCTCGCAAGCAGGACCGGGAGCGGTAGCTCAGTGCATCAACTGATGTCACTGCAGCACCTCTGACCGGGAGGTTCTAGGTTCCCACTCCCCACGGCGGCAGGATTTTCGACACTAGCTTTTCACGTAGGTCTAACTCAGTCGCTGCTTGGAGGAGAATTCTAGCGGCCGGCTGCTCTGATCGGTAGTTTCCCGTGGTTTCTCCGATCAACACCAGGCGAATGCCGGAGCAGTACCCTATCAAACGGGCCACGGACCGCGCGCGATCTGTCCTTCCTCTTCCCTGTCCTATCCTCTCCCCTTACACACACACTTACTCTAACATGCACTACACTACCACATATTCCGGGAGACCGGTCGGGAGCTTAGAGCTTGTCCCAGCTGGGGCGGTGCCCCGCTGGTGGGAGAGTCCTGGTTAGGGGTAAACCCCACTAGCCGACGGTAGGTCGGCGCCGGATCTCACCATCCAGCGGGGGAAGATCACCGCCATCTCCCGCAAAAAAACATGCACTACACTAACGGGACTAATGACCCAAGCAGTTGACGCGCCCGGAAACACGAAACAATCAATCAATCCGACGCAATTACAGAGGCGGCAACGGTGCCGAGGCGGACGCAGCTGAGGCGGCGGGGTGGCGCAAAAGGCCGTCACGAGCCGCGCACTCATCTCGCAAGCAGGGCATGAGGTCCGGCGTCGCGAGTACAGTTCATCTGCCGCCGCGAGGGGGCGGAGTAACTGTGCGCCCGCCCCGAAACGGACGGGTGGCCCTGGCGCCGGCATGTGGTGTAACGGTGCGTCGCCATCCGCCTCCCGCCACCCGCAGGTCGCACACCGATGTATTTCTAGGCGGCAGCTTTCGCTTGCGACACCTCCGAGCAGCAGATGCTTACAGGGATTGCCATGTGCAAGCCAACAGCTTTGCGAGTTGGATTATGTGTGACGGGGGTATTGTGAGTGGAAGACAGCACAGAGAATCGAGTTCTACGAATAATGAGTTTAGGTCGGTAAATTAATATCAATTGTGAATGTTAATTGAAATGGAACAAATTCTTGAATGGAAGCCGGAAATAAACGCCGAGATAATTTGTCCCAAAAGGAGAACACTTGAAAATTTAATTTCATCCAGCCACATCGTCGTGGATTACAATATCGACAGTGACGTGGCAAGATACTTATAAATTCAGTTTTATTTTTGTTTTGTCATGATACTGTGAACTTTTCTTGGAAAAAAGGGTTTGACAATCAAAAGCTTCTTTTAAACGCGAATTGTGAATGTACAAAACTTTTACTTCCGTAAACTCCCATATAATAGAAGGTTTACTAAAAACGCAGAGATGATTTTCTCTGATTGGTCTGACAAGTCTTAAAGTAATACATGTACGTTTCACAAAAATGAAGAGAAAGGGTTCAAAACTGTTACACATGAGAATAATAGGTTTCGCTCGTATCAGTTGATTAAGAAAAAGAAAAATAATAAAGTGATAATTGTAGACAAAGATGCAAAGATCCAAACTCTAGAATATAAGACAAGTAAATAAAATGAAATATTTTAAGTAGCTGAGATGACAGTGTGAAAGGCATAAGAAATACATGCTTTGACTGATTGTAGACCCTACATTCTATAATAAGAAAGCGAATTCTTTGTAGAAGCTTCCTTCAGAAAGCGACAAATATGTACTGTTCGCGTTGAGTTGGGCATTAAAGACAGAAAACAGAAATGGAATTGTGGAAAATTGTGGAAAAGGAGTAAATAATCCAGAAATTTTGCTTCTTTGCAAAAAGATAAAATTATAAATAAAATGTAATTTGATCATAGAGAGTCTTGAAAGCACTTATAATTGCTCCATAAGAATCATTGTAATGAGAAAGATATATTATATTTATAGCAGTCATTTGATTTGATTTGATTTGATTTATTTGGTCAATGAAACTGTAAAAATTGTATATGACGTATGGGGGATTATATGCGCAAAAAGATAAAATTATAAATAAAATGTAATTTGATCATAGAGAGTCTTGAAAGCACTTATAATTGCTCCATAAGAATCATTGTAATGAGAAAGATATATTATATTTATAGCAGTCATTTGATTTGATTTGATTTGATTTATTTGGTCAATGAAACTGTAAAAATTGTATATGACGTATGGGGGATTATATGCGCACGTTTTCTTGAGTATATGAATCCCATCCCAACATTTAGCTATTAGTTGAAAGAGGAATGAAAGTAATAATAATAATAATAATAATAATAATAATAATAATAATAATAATAATACATTAAAAACCGCGAGATTAGCAACATTTGAAAAACTAGACATTTCCGTTCTTGAGATATAGAAAACCTATTTGAAACGGTAAACGAACAGCAGATTTGACTTTTCTGCATTGCTAACAATATACACTCCTCGTCATTAAATAATCTGCACTCAGAAGGGCGAGGCGGATTGCAATCATTGTTGGCAGGCAGGTAGAGGGTATCACGCATACGAAATGATTACATACACTTTCACATTTGTAGGACCAACATTTATTGCGCTACACGCACACAGACGGTACATGTTAGGTTGGCGTGGGGCCGCCATATTGGCGAACACACGCGTCCAAAATTCGCGGCATAGAGTTGTATAGGTCTCGAATGGAGTCCTGTGTTGGCTCATCCCATGGATCTTGCACCTGAACGCGCAGTTCTTGCAGATTGGTGAGTACGGGTGGGGGCCTGAGCGCAAGCTCCATAACACCCCAAACATTTTTGATCTGGGAGAGGTCTGACAATGAATCTGGCCATGGCAGGGGATCCAAGGGTGCAAGGCATGCTCGAGAGATGGCTGCACTAGGCGGACGCGCGTTGCGCTGTTGAAATAGCTACGCCCGTGGCTCATTGCAAAGTCGCAAGCCTTTCACCACTGAGGTCCGGGTTCCCGTCGAATCTCATGTGAAATTTGTTCCAACAAAACGAGTTTGGCTGCTTCACAAGGGCTAGTCCAACCCTTGTGAAGTGTCCTAAATCCTGCCCCTCTCCTTACTATTTCCCAATTCTGGCCGCTGGGTAGTGACGCAGGAGCGCGTAGTAGGAGGCGCGTACGCGGAGATGCTACCTGGCGGTCCTCTTGGTCCTCTTGACAACTGACTGCGACGTGACGCGATAAGACAGAAAAAGTGATAATGGAGAATTACTCCAAAAAGCGGGCAAAGTAATGGAGGATTACTCCACAGCGCAATGCGCTCAACGACCCGTAAGGGTCTCCGAGACGCGTTGCGTCAAAATGGACGCAAAAAAAAAATAGTGCATGGTTGTGGGTGTTCGTGAACAGCAGAGCAGGATCTCCCGAACGTACCGTGCGGCAGTCAGGGTGCCCCCAAGGAACACTAACGGTCAACGGGCGCCATAGGAAATCACGCCCACACCATCACACCAGGCTGGCGGGATGTGTGATGGGATACTCCAAACCGCTCGTCGTGGCGCTCCCCACTGCGCCCCCAGACACGGACCCGGTGGTCGTCGTCATCAAGGCAGAAGCGCGACTCGTCGCTGAAGATGACCCGCGGCCAGTCTGCATTGCCCCAGGTCCGTCGTTCCCGGCACCAGGCGAGTCTGTAGCGACGTTGCTGGGATGTGAGTGGCTGGCGTCGTAACGGTCGGCGTGCGGCGAGCCCTGCGTTGTGCAACCAACTCCCAATGGTATTGTCACTTAAAGGATGTGGCAGTGCAGGCTGCACAGCGCGCTGAATAGCTCCTATTGATACCCGCAACAGTGGGCGATGGTGGCAATTCGGCGACCCATGGTACGACCCCTCTCGAACGCGTCTAACTGGACAACCGGCTGTCGAACGCGCCGCTTAGACAAAGCGTACGTGCAGGTGACGCTCTGGCGACGCTACCCGATGACGCAATGGCCGGCGCGGCCGTTTGAGGCTCTCTTATCTCGGCCGTTGGCTGCAGCGCCCCTGACCGGGAGGTTCTAGGTTCGAGTCCTGACGGCGGCAGGATTTTCGACACTAGCTTATCAGCTAGGTCGAATTCAGTCGCTGTGCGGAGGAGAATTCTAGCGGTCGGCTGCTTTGATCGGTAGTTTTCCGTGGTTTCTCCGATCAACACCAGGCGAATGCCGGAGCAGTACCTTAACAAACGGGCCACGGACCGCGCGCGATTTGACCTTCCTCTTCCGTCACCTGTCATATCCTCCCCCCTTACACACACACTTACACTAACATGCACTACATTACCACATATTCCGGGAGATCGGTCGGGAGCTTAGAGCTTGTCCCGGCTGGGGCGGTGCTCCGCTGGTGGGAGAGTCCTGGTTAGGGGGAAGCCCCGCTAGCCGATGGTAGGTCGGCGTCGGTTCTCGCCATCCAGCGGGGGAAGATCACCACCATCTCCCGAGGAAAAACATGCACTACACTAACGGGACTAATGACAAAAGCCGTTGACACACAAAAAATCAATCAATCGCCCGGAAACACAAAAAACAATCAATCAATCGGCCGTTGGGCGCGACGTCATGCTCCTACCCCCGACCTCCCAGTGCGCGGCCGAACGTGAAAACGATATCATCCACTTAGTGAATGTGCAAAATACCTACCGAGTTTGCCGGGGATCACTGGGGTTCTTCGGGGTGCAGCTTTTTTTATGACTAGGAGTAACTCACCGTCAGCTCTACTCCTACCACTATAAGGAAAAGGAGAGCTCAACAAAACGTGCGCATAGGGAAGCTATATTTATGTCCAGAAGTAAAACATGGGGCCATCACAACATTTTCCCAATGGATCAGGACAAAAACCTAATCGAGATGACCCGCATGCTGAAGTACATTACTTGTTACAAGCATATTGTCTTTTTTTAAATTATACATTAAAAAGGGAAACTAATCCATTATATATAATTGTTTTGTTAAAACAAACATTATTTTTCTTTTCGATGATCAGTATAGTCTCTAATTGTATACAAACATTTATGCAGCAGACACGATTTTACTGTTAACTTAAATTTGTGTGCCGACTTTAATTGTTTGATGTCATCTGGCAATGCGTTCTGAAGTAACCTATTTCGTAACATATATTGTATGTGGATTTCTTGTAGTGAGCTGTTGATTCTATTACATGCACATTTGAGGTTTGACTCAATCGAGAGACTTAGACATTTTTGTTGCCTTACCATCAGCTACTTGCATATTGCTCATTTTCAATGGAGCATGCAATTGCCGATGTGAAATGCAAAAATGCCTCGAAACCGGTTTTTCCTTCGTTAGCTATTAATTTATTACAAAATCAATTTGAAAACTCTGAATTCATACTTTTCTTTTTTTGGAAAGAACGTGTCATCATGAAGGTCAGGGGTCTTCGTTGAGAAAAGACATTGGTTGGAATCACAATGTAATATGTGACAAGTTTTTTCATAACATGAGATATATTAAACCTCAAACAACTAAAAAAACAAAAAAGAACACAACGGTAACCAAAAAAACCACAGGCACTCCGAAAAAGTATCGATTTCCACACTCTCTTAAGCGCTTCCAAAGTTTACCTCTCTAATCGTTTTTCTATTGGCTATTAAAAAATACTCTTGCAAGTTTCTAATAGGATCCCATACTACCCCTGATAGAAATTTACTATTCAAAAATTCTATTCATGAAAAAGAAGGCTCTCAGATAAAACTTTAAATGCACCTTGGCATCAAAATAACATTACAACTTCTCATTGACATTAAATTTTCCCTTACTTCCCCACTAAAAGAAAAACTTATTTACTATTTACAAATTCTTGGTCTTTCCAATGCACATGATCATTATTATTCTTATAGATGGTCTTTCAATTAGATGTTCTGATCATCAAAAAATGGAGGTTCCTCGGGTGAGTTACAGTTTCAAGTGCAAAAAGTCACGGCACTCCCTCACTGATTAATCTTATTCTACCACTTATTAAAAATCTTCACTGCGACACCCTGAAGAAAACTTCAGAATTCTGAACGCCCTGCTGCCGTCTCTCGCTCTCTCGCCTGCTCCCGGCGAAGGTCGCGGCGGCGCGCCGGCCGCACCGCGAGAGGCTGCAGGTCGCCAGCGAACAATGCAACCCGCAGCTGAGAACGATTCCCCGACATTGCGGCGTGGCATCCTGCCTCCACCCCACTCGAAATTTTCTTTCTTTTGCCGCCACCGGTTGTATTTCTTCTTCCTCAGGCTGCCAGACTTCCATATACCCACCGGTAGCGGTAGCTCAGTGCATCAACAAATGTCACTGCAGCGCCTCTGACCGGGAGGTCCTAGGTTCCCACTCCCCACGGCGGCAGGATTTTCGATACTAGCTTTTCAGCTAGGTCGAATTCAGTCGCTGTCTGGAGGAGAATTCTAGCGACCGGCTGCTCTGATCGGTAGTTTTCCGTGGTTTCTCCGATCAACACCAGGCGAATGCCGGAGCAGTACCCTAACAAACGGGCCACGGACCGCGCGCGATCTGTCCTTCCCCTTCCTTGTCCTATCCTCTCCCCTTACACACAAATTTACACTAACATGCACTACACTGCCACATATTCCGGGAGACCGGTCGGGAGCTTAGAGCTTGTCCCGACTGGGGCGGTGCCGCGCTGGTGGGAGAGTCCTGGTTAGGAGGAAATCCCACTAGCCGACGGTAGGTCGGTGCCGGATCTCGCCACCCAGCAGGGGAAGATCACCGCCATCTCCCGAGAAAAAAACATGTACTAAACTAACGGGACTAATGACCAAAGCAGTTGACGCGCCCGGAAACACGAAAAAATCAATCAATCAATATACTCCCATACGACCGTGTGCACTCTCCACGAATTTAGCATTCGTGATTCTATCGATTATCATTCAGAGTACCCGCGCATTAATCAAGTACTCAGTTCTTTCTAACGGGATCTCCACTAGTTTTATTTCCAAAACGTTTCTTCTGTCACCACTACCTCGTAGCGATTCTACTGCCTTTTTACTTTCTCGCTGTACAGAGACAGTTTTGTAATTCTGCGAATAAAGCTGCGAATTTTCAGTAGGAAAACTTATAGCCAGGCCCTGGTAAAGAAAAACTGGATAAATCCAATTGCTAATTTTTTATTTTTAATAAAAACATCTTCAAATCAGGTCATTTTGAAATTTTCGAAAATATCAGTATTTTTGTGTAATTTGGCGTCTTAGTCGCCCGCTTGGAATTTCCTGTGGTTCATGAACATAATTTGATATGTGTTTGGATACTATTGCTATTTTTATGAAAGAAAATAAATTGAAGGAAGGTAATAAATTTAAATTAGAACTATCAAATACACTTCTTTACTTCAAACACTTTGATCGCTGATCATTGTGTTTCATTTGTAAAAGTTAAAAATTACTACTTTTCCTGGCTATCGAAATAAATGCAGGTATACACCACTGGCGTTTCGTTTAAATAGGTTGGGTTAGGATTATATTACTAAAACTTAACATGAAAGAAAAATTGAAAAAATTGAATACCATGAACTTGTACGAACATTTTAATTTTAATTATATATTCCTACCTATGCTGCCTTGGGAAACAATAAAGTGATGCATATTTGAGAAGTTCATTGTTGAACGGTGACAAGATACAATAATGAAAGGAGAAATTTGAATTATTCTCTTTGATAAACATTGGCATGGAACCATTATGAGACTTTGTTTTATGGATTTATATTTTTTATTTAACTGCAAAAACATTGAGTGTGACCTTGAGTAGGAGAAATGTATTGTGAACGTTTTTTTTTAAATTCTGGTGTCCCTACCCTAACCCAGAGGTTGCAGGTAACACGCAGGTTGAATTCTGAATACAGATGGAAACGAAACGTTTGTTTTTCGATTAGTAATGACAATTTGGGGAATTTTTTTTAGGTGTGAAAACGTATGGAGTATTTAGCATTACATGTTCAAACAAGGATTAGCTTGTAGTTCGCGTAAAGTGTAGCGTGTAACGTGTAATGCATTGATTTAAAAGCAAATAAAACATTTAAGAATTAGCTTAGAATACCTTGGAGGTACGGCGAAAAACAATTTTATGGTTTACTCGATCATTGCTGTGTGTTTATGTACATGAAACAAAACACACAACAATATTGTTAATACCCTTGACGTGTCTTTCTTTTTTTATACCCGCTCTAATACCTACACAACAAAAACAAAATTTTTATGAATACGATTTATTAAAGTGATGACACAATAAAATACAATATATAAATGGCTTAATCCTCAAATAAGTAAAATAACTTGTTATAATTCTTATTTTGCCTAATTGATTTGCGATATAATATTGCAACAAAACCTTTACTAAGGGGAAAGAAAGTAAGTGCTGCTTTTAGCAACTCTATTTTAACTGTTCTATAGTGAATCTCCGTCCCTCAGCCCCCGATTAGCTGATTTAATTATTCATCGCACATTGTAACTAGCGGTGCTACAAAATGGCGCAGACACTCGTACTAGGGTTTTTTTCCTTGGCTCTGGGTTTATTCAGTCTTGCCACATTATTTTACAAGTTGCCATCTATCGCCACCCAATTCGTTTTCTTAATACTAGAACCAATACATTACTTAAAGAATTTAAACGAAAAGTAAAACCTCGTCCTATTAGGAATTTTCAATGAAAAATTTAGAGTAGGTTTTAAGAAAACTGAGTTCAGGCGTCACTGTAAATGCGAAATTCGAAGATCTTTTTCACAAAAAACTATTTAGTTTTCGAAAAACTTCTTTAGAGACGTTTGAATCACTTCAACTCACAAATGCAAAAATGTTTACAATTTGCTGGAAATGTGCACATTAATAGAGTGAGAGATATTTCAAAAAACATTTGTATAATTTTTGGAAAAAAAATACGAAATTGAATCATAAGTCATATTAAACAGTGCAAATAGCATTATCAGTTGTAAAAGTTTCAACAAAACATTGGAAACTTTTTTAGAAAATGGCGTTTAAACATTTCTGAAAACGCGAAATTGTCAGCTCATTTAACTGAAAAATTTTCAGTTTTGGAGAAACTTTATAACACATCATTTGTAGCCCATGTACTTATAAATGCAATAATGTGAACAAATCGCCGGTTATGTAAATGCTGACGACGTGAAAAACGCTCAAAAAATATAGTTTTGTTATTTTTGAAAAAAGTAAAACAGAGCAATGTGGCGTTTACATCACCGTAGAGAGTACATATACTCCGTATGTACGTACGTATACGAGAAAGTAAAAAACTCCTAATTCATTTGCTTTTTTATTACGCGAAAATTATTTACTTTTACAAAAAATTGTACGTAACCTCTTTTAATGAGCTGATGTTCTAGAAGAGATTTTCTATAAGACAAAAATATTTATCTTCGATTTTGTAGTTTACAAATAATGAATTTTTGCAATTTTCAAAAATACGGAGGGTTCAAGGAAATGAGACTATTGCCATTATATTAAGGGTCCCTTCTTCTATCAATGGAAAAATATTTAAAGAAAAAAACACTTTTTTGGAACCAGGAGACTCCAAAACGTGCATTTCCGTTAAAATCTCAAAATCGATTTTTCGCAGCATTACATAACTTTCTCTATACTAATATATTACTCCGTGTATATATAGGCATACGAGAAAGTAACTAGTGATGCTAAACAGTGCGTACTTTCTGGCCTTTAGTAATGGTTATGTAATACTATTTATACCTTAATTTCTCTCCGAATTAACACATCTCAGTCGTTATGTTTTGTAAACCTCATTACAAATGGTGGAACACTTTGGTGCGAAAGGTAAATATTTTCAAGCAAATATCACCATAATTTGACTATAATAACTGCTTTTCATACAGCTAAATCGTTTCACAACAATGAGATACAATACTCAGAAATTCGCGAGTCGCTACACGGAATGGCATTGTTGCATTTCGTTTTGATATTCCCTGAAGACTAGCAATTTTTATTTCATATATTTCAATTAGGTTTTAAATACTTTCTAAAAGATTAATTTGTAAACGTAAAATAAACACTCGAATGTATGAAACGGACAAAGAAATATGAAATATTTCACATTCTAACTTACGTAGCATCCAACTGCCTTAAAATATATCTTAAATTACGTTCACGAAGCACAGGATTTTCAGAACTTTACAAAATACTCATGTTTTCCAAATATTCAATATCACGTTATTTGAAGATCTGTTTTCGATGAACACGTCATAGAACAGAACACAGAATAGAACAAAGTTCTAGAAAAAATTGCGCGGCGTCAAATCAAGTTATCTCGAAAGCAAAAGTCTCGTAAGTGATCAACAATACGGCTTCCGATCTGGCAGAAACACAGAAACTGTTCTCTTAAATATTATTGAGGATGCTAGAACCTCCATTGACAAAGGCAAACTAACAATACTTGTTCTCCTAGATTTTAGTAAAGCATTTGACTCGGTTGATCACGAAATTCTGCTTGAAAAACTGAAAATATTGGGTTTCGCTAAACCCACAATATGCTGGTTCTCTCAATATCTTTCAAATCAACAACAAATCGTTGTATCTGATGAAAAACAATCCACTGGCGCAAAACCTTCCCGTGGTATTGTGCAGGGAACAGTTCTAGGACCCTTAGCTTTTTTAATTTATGTAAATGACGTAAGACAATGCCTCACTGTGAACACAAAATGTACGCCGACGACCTTCAGATCTACATACAGTAAGTGGATACTCATCGGAGTTAAACACATTAGTTCATAAAATAAACGATGATTTAAATTCTCTCAATAAACGGGCAGACGCCCTTGGCCGCGTATTAAATCCAATGAAGCCGCAAAGCTCAGTGATAGGCTCTCGCAGCGCTTTAAACAAGTTGGAGAAAGTCCCCTACCGGAAATTAGCATAGGTAACTCTTGTGTTCCCTGGTGTAGCGATGAAAAGAACTTAGAAATACATGTAGACACACGTAGCTGGACCACACAAGTAGGTAAGATTTGCCAAAAAGTCTTCTGAGGCCTCCATTCCTTAAAACGCGTCAGAGAACTACCTACTAACACCCACATAAGCCTAGTAAATTCACTCATAATGCCTCATTTCGATTATAGCGATTTCCTGCTTACGGATCAAGCAACAACGCAAATTACAATTAGCACAAAATGCATCCATCCGTTTCATATTCGATCTTAGAAGATACGATCACGTATCGGAATTTGACGATCAAACAAACATTTTCTCAATCGAAAAAAAGAGAACTTTCCATTGCCTCCTTCTCCATAAAATTTTGAATAATAACTATCAGACGCACTTATTGCACAACTTTAAAATGCTGACGCTGGAACTATCACGTTCCTCGCGAATACTATGCATACCTCGGCACAACACGGTATCCTACAGCAAGTCATTTACTGTCACTGTAATTAGAATATGGAACTCTTTACCCACATATCTAAAACATATTAGTGGTTTCAGAAAATATAAAATTCAACTCTGTGATTGGATTAAAAAAAATAACTATAAATAACACAAGCTCCTATTCCCATTTTCACTCCCTAATTAAACACCACGTACGCTATCATCACTGATCAAATTCGATTACATTTCAAGACGTCAAGAAGATTACATTTCAAGCCGCCATCCTGATTGAGGTTTTCCTGGGTTTACTCAAGCGCTGAAGGCGTATGCCGGGATGGTCCTTAGTTTTGCATCCCAGATATACGGAATGTAAAATATGCCCTCCTTTTTCTTTAAATTTGTTCACATTTGAGGCATTTGGGTATACGAGAATTTTTGACATTTTACGAAAGTAAAATTGTTGACTTACCACGCCTCTCTCGTAAATAAGAAACATGGGGTCTCTTTACATTATGTTAGCTTTAGAATCCAGAAAATTGACAATAAAAATACATTCACAATTTATGATTCATTAGTTATTTGTAGCAACACTTCCGTTAGATAATACGATCGTTGCAATTTCGTAAGTAACGTGAAATGTCAGTTATCACTATTTCCGCCCGAGCGCCTCAATTGTGATTATGTAAATGTAAATATTTAAGTGGTTAGGGAGTTTCAGCGCCACGCGTAAGGTAGCGACGTTATGCACTAACAGTCATGTGACGGACCTTGAAGTCATAAAGTCTTACCTTAGGCCTACAGTATGACCTTATACCTTCATAAATAGTGCACGCCTGCAGGAGTCTCTACGGTCACCTTACAAGCGGCAAAATGGCCGCGTAAAAACAAGAAACGTTGAGGATTGTTCCATTTCCGACAAACCGATTCTCGTACATGAGGCAGTTACCACTATTCCGTACTAATTCTACAACGTTGGCAAGAATTAACGGTAAATGTTGGAGAAGTGACAGGAAAGAAATTTGCGAAAAAGACTTTGAAATCATATGTTTGGGATAGGTAATATCTTACTCTCATAATGAACGCTGTTTGAAAATATTTCCTACGTTCTCATGAACAGTCAATAGAAAATTCCAGACTGCATACTCATCGCAGAGGCCCACAAAATCTAAAACTCCGAACACAATGTACATTTATTGTACTCTTGTATTGTATCGTGGTTTAAAAGTCTCGCCGCTAGCCTAGACTCTCTGATATATTATGTAACTTCTTTGGTCAACGCTTGAAACGTTTCTTTTGTTATAATGTTTAGCACAACGTCGCAATTGCTAAAACTCTTCTGAACATCGTTCATTATAACCGTATAAAGTCGTTAGTCACGTGATCAATAGAGTTTAAGGATGCTAAGTTTAAGGAACGCTATCTATCTTGCGGGGGTCCTACAGCTGTCGCCGCTTCCCGCACCTCTGACGCCACAGGTCTCGGTCTCGCCATGCTTCTTCCTCCTCTTCAATATTCCTTGCACGCATGGCTTCTTGTACTCCTGCATACCACCATGTTCTCGGTCTTCCTCTTCTTTTCCTTCCTGCCGGTTGATATAGCATAACTTTCTTTGGCCATCTATCTTCACCCATTCTTAATACATGCCCGAGCCAGAGAAGCTGCCTTTCTTGGATTCTGTCAACGATGTTATACTGAGAGTGCGCCCTTTCCCTTATTTCTTCATTGCTTACATGTTCTCGGCGGGAGATTCTCAAAGATCTTCTGAGATGGTCCATTTGTATTGCTTTGAATTTTTCTTTGTTCTTTTGCGTTAATTCTCAACTTTCACTTCCATATGTTGTTATAGGTTCTATAATGGACTTGTATATCATCAATTTAACTTTCCATCCTATTTTTGGGGACCAAAGTATCGGGTTTAATTTTGAGATTGCCGTTCTTCCTTTAGTTGCTCGATGTTGGATTTCTCGATCACATTTTCCATCCTTTGTTAAGATGCTGCCCAGATACTTAAACTCTTTACATACCTTGATCTGATGGCCCTCAATATTAAGATTTCCGGCATCCTCTCCACAGCTCAAGTATTCTGATTTTTCAAAATTTATTTTTAAACCCCATTTTGTATATTTTTCGAATAATTTTCTAGTCGTAAAGGAAATATCTTCATCTCCAGCTATGAGTACTTGACCATCAGCAAACAAAAGTGTATATATACATTTATTTCCTATCTCAATACCCATACCTGCACATTTCCTGCACCACAACTTCAGTGCTTTCTGAATATAAATCTTAAATAATGTTGGTGAAAGGCAGCAACCTTGTCTCAAACCTTTCGTAATTCTGAAAGGTTCCTGTGTGATCTCTTTCCCCACTTTAATCAAACATTCCGATGATTTATATATATTAAATATACTTCTCACGTATATTTTGTTAATTGTGCTTTGATACAATACTTCAAATAATTTCGTATATGAGACGGTGTCGTATGTTGTTTCTAGATCAATAAACACTAAATGGCTATTCACATTTTTTTTCAATCTCTTTCCAACCATCTGTCTTAAAGAAAAAATGTTGTCATTGTATGACCTCCCTTTACAGAAGCCGCTTTGTTCTTCCATGTCAATTATAGTCTCCTCTATTCTTGATTTCAGAATTCGACCATACAACCTACCAATAGAGCATATAACACTTATTCCCCGATAGTTGCCACATAGTTTCTTTCTCCCTTTCTTATGAATAGGACTGAGGTATGCTATGTTCCATTCATATGGAACTTCTTCACCGCCGACCATACATTTATTGAACAGTTTGCTCAGTCACTCCCACAGAACAGTTGGCCCATATTTCACCAATTCTATCGGTATGTTTCCAGGTCCTGGAGATTTTCCATTTCTCATATCTATAACGACTCTTCGTACTTCTTCGACGGTTATTGGGTTGGTATGTCCTACATCGACCCCTCCTTGAAACTCATAATCTGTTCCTTGATATTGTCTGATTGTATGATTCTGTCTTCCATTAGAAGAGATTTAAAGTGTCTTTCCCATTCATTAAAATTGATAATAGGGAGGTTGGCTCCTTCTTTAGCGTTTTTATGGTTTTCCATGCTTCGGTAATTCTTGTGCCACCAAAACATCTTACGCCGTCAACAACCTCCTTACGCATGGCGCTAAAACTCCCTATTAGGCGGAAGAGCAGGCAACAGCCTGAACCTCGCCAGTAATAAAGACATTATTATTATTATTATTATTATTATTATTATTATTATTATTATTATTATTATTATTATTATTATTATTATTATTAAGAAACAAACTGTACCTTCACAATTGTAGTTGTAGGTAGACGCCAAAAACATTTTAATTTTTTTTTAATTTTCGAAAAATCAGCATTTCTACGAGAATGAGACCTGCACTATTCTGTTAAGCGTTCTTTACGATATCTAAAGTTTAAATTTAATAAAAAAATGTGCTGTTTTTAAGAAAAAATGGATTTAAAGAAAATAAAATGTGCTATGTTTGACACAATTTCGCAAAAAAATATTTATGTTTTTGAAAAGTTGAACTTGACATTATTTTTAGATCGGTCTTTCATGATCACATTCCATTAAGAAAGAAATGTTTATCTTAATGTTTGTAGATGTATGAAGACACAAATTTTGAATTTTTTAATTTTCGAAAATTCTGGATTTTCAACGAAAATTAAACCTTCTCTTAAAACATATTACTCTTAAACGTCCTTTACACTATTTAATAAAGTTTAATCAAAAACGCTGGGGCCATTTTTTTTTGAAAATTTGGAAAATACCCCATTGGCCCCTTGTAAAGTACCCTGCAAAATTAAAATATCGGTTTCAATTCAAGGTGCTTCGACATCAGCCAGTTCGATTGGGGAATATAAATTTTGGAGGAAATTTGCTGAACGGTTTATCCGCTAGCGTTGTTCACAGACAGACGGAAGGACAGACGTTTTACCGTCATTCGATTTTTCGGTAGCAAGGATCCACAAAACATGGATTCGGTCAACACTACATGTTTGGAGGTTTTTTTTATTTAGCATCTGGTTTTATCCGCTTTCTCGTTGCCAAGGCTCTGTAATAAGAGATTTCTGCCGAAAATTCGCCATTTTTTCGCGCAGCATTACATAAGTTTCTACCGCGGTAGCGGTAGCGAGAAAGTAAAAATATACTTCTCAAACTCCCAAATATATTTGGTATATATTTCACTATGATATCTGCTCTCTTCCTAATAATACACGTCGCTTATCAACCCAATACTTCAAGACGCAAAGCAAAGCATTTCCAATTCGAACGACTGGAGTTCTTTAATAGACAGGATGCGCGATTCAGCTGCGCCTGTCTGCACACGTGCAAATGGTGGGGCAGCGGAAAGCGCGGATTTCTTGCTGCATCACCCCCACCCGTCTAACGGGACGCTGTGCCGCCCGCAAGCGCACAGCACAAACAGAAAGTGCTCGAGACGAGAGCGTAAAAGTGAAATTTTTCTCAAGACTCAGAAGATGTGGAAGCGGCTCGTTCATTGCTAAATCCATTCCTCGCGAAAGGGAAGACGACAGTTTTCGAAAAAGCGAAATATGTCTGAGGGGCGATCAGATGGCAACAGGCATGATTCGGTATCTTGGGCGCAGCCAAAAAGGAGCAGAAAAAGACCTTTGTCCATCCAAGAAAATCATATTTTGGAAGATGCCATTCATGTTTCTGTAAACGATGTGTGCAAACTCACCTTGATACGAAACCAGCATAGTTATTTCAATTGAAATTTATTAGTGAAACCCAATGTTCTGCTCCTTTCTTTTAGTAAAATCTCAGAAAGACAATGTCATTTAAATCATTGTTTTCCAAGAAAATTGTCATTTTACTTTCTCTTATCTATTCCATAGTAAAGAGAAAGTTACATAACGCTGCAGGGGAAAACGTTTTTCATCAGAAAAACGTGTTTTCAGGGTCTGTGAAAAAAAGTGGGTTTTTCTTGCTCCTACATGTAAATTACTTTCTTGAATATGTAGTGTCGTTAGAATTCACCATTTGTGGGTTTTCGTCATAACGTGGACCACTGTGAACAATGCCAGCGCCTATACCGTACATAACATTTTAAGAACTTCACTTTGTCATAATTCAACGCAACGATACGAAAAACTGGAACACAGATAAAAGTGGCAAAATCTTTGGAACTATGTATGAATGGCTCTAAATTTTTCTTTAAATTTCTTGTAAGAATGCAATAAAATTCACTTATAAAGGTTTCATAGGTTCAATTTTCACTGGTTCTTCTAAATTTACGAAAATTACAAGTTTTTCCTTGAAATGAATATTGTTCTCCATGTTAAGTTTTTTTTTAATAAAGTCATGTATAGTTTTTTTAATTATAGTAGTTTTTGTGCAATATTCCGTGCAATATGTGCAATTTAAAAAAATAACAAAAGAAAGATTTCCTCAAAGAGCTCGAAATTTATTCTTCAAACTTTTGTTAGGGTTTAGTGCTAAATGCACTCTACAAGATGACATTACTCGTACACTCTATAAGATGATTTTGGTCTATTTTTTTGTTTTTTAAAAAATTACAAAAATGTTATTTTCACTAGTCTCTCACGTTGTTAATATTTACATTAAGGGTGATTTGATCACGTTATTGCATTTACGAGTACATGTGTGTTAAGCGATCTCCTACAACGCATTGCACAACGTTGTTGGAAGCTGTTAGCTCAGTTGGAAGTTGTTAGCTGAATTTCAATTAATTTTTTTACTACAATACATGCAAGTTTGAGTTTCGATTAGTGTTGCGCCTCTTCTTTGGTGACATCCGCGGTAACACTGCTATTTTTTCGATCGAAATGAACATGTTAACACGTTCGTGATATTCATAGGGAATTTTAACTTCTTTTACAGAAGAGCACAGTTGAAGCTATCTTTGCTTATAGTCTATACGGAGATTAAGAGTGACAGCTGCGCCCAAGGTAGCGCAGATAATAATATGAAATTAACTGTTTTTTGACGTAAATAAATAAATAAATAAATAAATAAATAAATTAAAATTAAAATGTTGGTACAAATTTATGGTACTCAATTTTTTCAATTTGTCTTTCATCCTAAGTATTGGAAATAATGTTAATATAATTCATACCCAGTCAATTCAATGCGCCTATGGTGCATACCAGCGTTTATTTCGATAGCCAGGAACACTAGTCATTTCAAACTTTTACAAATGAAACATACCATAATCAGTGATTAAAAATTTCATGAAGTAAAGAAGTAATTTGTTAGTTTGAAGTTAATTTTATTACCTTCGAATATTCATTCTTACATCAATCTACTTTCTTTTATAAGAATAGCAAAGGCTTCCAAAAAACCCTCTAATTGTGTTAACGAAGTGCATGAAATTCGGAGCGCGGGACTATGATGCCAAATTACACCAAAAATACTCGAAAAAAAATAACATGACCTTATTTGTAGATGTGTTTTTGATGAACATATTTCGTTAAGAAAAAATGTATCTTCATAATTAAAGTTGTAAGAAGACGCAGAAAAAAAAATTTCAGTTTTCAAAAAATCGGGTATATCAGCCAACATGAGACCTGCACCATTCTCTTAAGCGTCCTTTACGTTAAGGTCCAAATTTAATCCAAAAAATTGTGCCGTTTATAAGAAAAATGAATTAAAAAAGGTAATGTTTGACACAAAATTTCGCAAAAAGTTATCATTTTCAAAAAATTAAACGTGACATTATTTAAAGATGTTTTGTTGAACTCATTTCATTAAGGAAAAAGATCTTCATAATTGTAGTTGAAGGAAGACAGCGAAAAAGAAATTTGAATTTTTGTAATGTTCAAAAAAGAAAATTTTCAACAAACAGACGTATACTCTTCAACGTCCTATACGCTATCCGAGATGAAAATTGTATAAACATTGTCGATGCCGTTTTTGAGAAAAAATTGTTTAAACAAAATAAAAAATTACCTACATTTCACACAAAATTAAGTGAAAAGTACTCAAATTTTCGAAAAATTGTACATGACCGTATCTCAAAATCTATCTTTAAGGAACAGATTTCATGAAGGGGGAAAATCTCTAGCTTTATAATTGTTGTTGTAGGAAGACGCCGGAAAATGTAGAATCTTTGCAATTTTCGAAACAAATCAGGTTTTTCAACGAACACGAAACCTGTGCTATTCTCTTAAACGGCATTCCCATTATCCAACCAAAAAAATTAATAAAAAACGATGGAGCCATTTCTTTAAAAATTTTTAAAATGTCCCAGGGCTTCATGTAATGTATCCCCCTCCCAATTAAAATATCGGTTTCAAATTTAAGGGGCGGCGACTTCGCCAGATCGATTCTGGAATATAAATTTTCAAGAAAATTAGCTGAACGGTTTAGCCGGTGGCGTTGTTCACAGTCACACAAATGGACGGAAGTTTTATCGCCAACCAAGTACCAAGGGCCGACAAAACATGGATTCAGGCCACACCACGTCTTAGCGGATTTCTTATCTAAATTTAGCAACTGGATTTATTCACTTTTTCGTTATTAGGGTCCGACAATAAGAGTTTTTCCTGCCGAAATTTCGCCGCATTTTCCCGCAGCATTACATAACTTTCTCTCTACTGCGTAAGCAGTAGAAGGTAAAATATGTTGTAATGTGCAAAACCTAACCTGGAAAACCAGGTTGAATTCCTTGAATTCCAAAAACGCAGATCGTTGGGAACCCTGTAAAACTCTAAAAGCCCTTAAATTTGTAGTTAATGTTAATAGTAATTTTAAGTCAATACAAAGTTCAATTCTCAAATAAATAACAGGAGCTGAGAATCCTAATTTTCTTATTAAGACATGCACTATTATTTTTCGTTATTAAGTCCATCATCATTAAGTAAATGAGAGCACGAAAGTGTAAATGTAACACTTGAAATCATAATCTTATGCCAGATTTTGTCCAAAAGTGATATGTAAAACTGTGTAGCCTCCAGGCTTGAAATTTGTGTCGATGAAAATAGTATTACATTTTGGCAAACAGAAGAAACCTACAGTAATTTCAGATGCATATTCCTAATAGTTTTATGTTCGAGTTCCATTTTGCCTTACAATTGATTTTCAGCATGAAATAGTGTGGGACTGTGTGTCCCCCGAACCCTTCACCCCCCCCTCAAATTCAACGAAATACATGTAAACGTATTCACAAGTACAATCAGAAGAATGAAGAAGAACAACTCAACCATTACAGATCTGAACTGGCAATGGCGGTGGGTGTGATACATGTTCTAGTTGGAATAAAAGTTTGGGGGAAAAAGTTTTTGCTGTTAGAGAACACTCTCACAGGCTAGATTAGGTTAGGTTGGGTCAATGAGGTTATCACCTAGGAAAGCAAATCCATCACAGGCCAATAATATAATTAATGGAGTTCAAATGTGCAAAATTTTCACATGGATTTTTGGTTTCAGCTAATGACAATTTCAGAGAGAATCGTGGAAGATTTCTACTAGAACTTTTTCCAAGGTAAGTAATTCACTGGTTCCGCAATCTAGGTGTTAATATTGTTTACACACACTTTCGATTCCATCGTGAACACATGAAAGCCTATGACATCGTGAACACATGAGGAGTTCATTTATCTGTGCCTAAGTACACAATTTGTACACACAAATACATATCGTGAGAGGCTCTTGTGGATATCCGGTACATTGGAGATTTGTTTCGCGCGTACATCTCGCGTACACATGGTGCACTTGCCCATTTTCGGAAGGGAGACATAAATGACTATTATGGAATCGAAACAGAAGCAGTAGTGTTCCATTAAGAACGTCTTATAGAAACTTAATGAAAATCACAACAATGCAAACTGAAAAACAGTTCCATTTATGGCAAGAATGGCGATTTTAGCAAGAGACCTTGCTCAGATGTAGTGGTTTGGTGATGCGCTAATTTGCAGTTACTCGTACCGTCTGGCCACTACAGTGCATCCATCCATAATAATACTCATATATATCCATCCATATACCCATCCATATAAAAACTAACATTCGCATGTAAAAAGGAAATCCCACTGATCTGGTTAAATACATTTTTTTTTAAAAAAACAAGAGTTGATAAGAAAATGTGTGCCTATTGTTGGCAACGCCCATTGCTGCATACTAGTATTTCCGGGTTAGAGATTTTCCCCTACGTAAACAACGATTTCGGTTGAAGGAACATTTTTACAAAGTGGTATCATTATCTCCTTTTCAGTCATTACAATGAGTGGGACAATGATATCCCTCACTTTTCGAAACTTGTATACACTGTGAAACTTTTAAAAAATGAAACTTATACAATGTGTTTACATATGTATGTACATTATTATAAAAATACCGAGTGATCAGTTTAAAAGGCAATCCTGCTGTTCGAGACCCTAACAGAAAAATGAAAGAATTGCAACACTGCTCCTGTGACAACTCCTTTGACTACATTTCTGCAATAGTCCCTTCACTCAGCACTCCCTCCTTTCACCCGCGTCCTTCCTGTTGTGGGTCATACCTGCTCAAAGCAAAACAGGCTGCGTCTTCATTCGCTGTTTTGAGGTTAGCTTACGATGCACCTCAGCATAGCGCAACGCAGGTTTCAGTGGAGGAGTATTTTCGAACGCAATCCTTCAAAGAATGCCAGACAACTTTCAAAGAAATATTTTAACCTGAGTCTATTCCGAACAAGAATACCATATTTCAGTTAGTGAATTGCTATCGCGAGACAGGGAGCGTGTGTGATCGGAAAAGCAGACGTCAAAACAGTGCTTACGCAGCGAAAACAAGAGGAAGTTCGGGATGTTCTTTCAACTTCCCCAAAAAATGATTAAGGAATCTTCAGCAGCATTGTAATCTTTCGTATGGAAGTGCGCACTATGCCACAAAAAAACTTAAAATGTGTGCAATCAAACGGTGGACATTTCAAGAGCTTAAGGTTCCCGATCGGGCTGCTAACATGAATTATTCTAATTGGATACGGTGAATTGTTAGCGAAGGTCTTGAGGCATTTGATGGTGTTTTTTTACTGATGAGACCTCGCTTCTTGTGTTGGCGTTTACTGTAAAATATAAATATCATCGTATATAATTAATAATATTTCTCGTACTTCTTTAATTTCCATACCTCCCCATATATTTGAAACATGAAATAATCTTTTTGTAATTTAGTGATGAGAATTGGATATGTTAACCAGCAAAGCAGTAGACTCTGGGGTCCCGACAAACCACAGGAAACAGTAGAGAGACCATTGCATTAAAAAAGAATTAGAGCATGGTGTGCCATTTATCGACATAGATTAATTGGTCTGTTGTTTTAAAAGAAACAGTAACGGCAGGATATATTGAGAAATTTATTTTTATTACATTTTTAATTAATTTTAAATAATTAATTACTTTTAATGTAACGTTATTCAATTATAATAATAACAAACATTTCTTCTGAGAATCTGGAATTTATTATTTATTAATATTTATTTAAAACCGAAAAGTACAAAACTTGTACATTTCTTGAGCATATTTGTTATGAAATAAAACAAGCAAAGTTTACTATTAAATGTACCTGAATGTATATTTTACATGGCAGCTTATTTCACTTTTAATCAATTAAGGAAGAAATCACTGTTCTTGTCAATACAATATTATTTCGACGACAAACAAGCAGGCGCATTTCTCTGTGAACTCGTGGCCACGCCCGTCACCTGCTCTCCTCCTCTGGGTGGCCTCAGGGGAGAAGAGATTAAGCGTACTTCCCGACAGTTTACCTGCTTGAAACCGCCAGCCGCTAACCCGACCCCCTCAAACATAGTTACCGGTGCAATTCGCTCTATCTGCCGTGGGTTGCATTTCAAACTGATCACCCGATAGCATACGTGTTGTACATTTAATACGACTGTAGGCATTTACTGCAAAATGTAAATATCATTATATATATATATATATATATATATATATATATATATATATATATATATATATAATATTTCCCGTATTACTTTAATTTCCATACCTCCCCATATATTTTAAACATGAATTTTTTTAAATTTAGTGTTTTTTGACGTTTCGGCGGTTTTCGCACCGCCATGTGGTGGGAAATGTTTAAGACTATCTGGCAACATTGCTGTATGAGCGCATATTTGTCAGTGCTCATTGAATGAAATGCGTTAATATAGATCGAAATTGCTGTATAATAATCGTCTCCTATATTATTTCAGTAGTGTAGATACCTTTTTCGGCTCTCACACGCAACCATTCTTGATAAATGAGGTCTCTATAGAAAGAGAATTTTACGGAGACGTGGCGAATTGCACTTTGATTTTAAAACTACTAAGGTTTTGTTTAAAAATGCATCGAAATAGTCATTTCAAACGCAACTCGCAACATTCCGCAGAATTTTTTTGTGTATGTAGTTAAATAACTCCTCAAAAGCATTTTAGGGCCTTAAAAACTAAACTTTTGTGGTCAGAGGCCTCATCTGCTCAGCGACGTGCAGAATCTCCTACTGAATGTGAAATTAAACTAATTACTTGATATTATACGCGATTAAATTACACGGGTGTACTCTCTGCTTCGTAATAAAGTTGAATGAGAATAGTTGGTATTAACAAGGGTGTATTGTAATGTTCAATGACAAAGAGACATATGGAACTAGTGACGGAGGATAGGGGGGGTCTTGAAGAAAAGATGTATTACAGGCTTATTATGGAAATGAAAATACAGGGAAGAAGGTTGGTACATGCGAGAGTTCTCGCACGGGTACGCTAATGTTACATAACCGCTATTAAGGGCGAGAAAGTAAGCTGTTTTAGCACTACTAGTTTCTTGCATTCTTTTCGCCATTCAATTCTATATTTGAAAAATTGTTTATAAATGGATACTCGATTGTTGCCTGTAACTTTTTCTTGTACGGAGTGACTACTCCTTTGAAAAATTTTAATTTATGAATAGGGAAACATTACATACAAACGTTGAAAAGAAAATACTCATTGCAGAACTAAGACTGGGATATGTTTGATACTACAAAAAATGTGACAGGGTACAGATTTTATTCTCACAATTTCTACCAGTTCAAAGGAGAAAAAATAGGCTAAATGTCTTTGTTTCCCCTCATAACAAGTAATATCCACTCGTCTGATGATTGTTCAATATTAACCATCTTAAACATTTTAATACCTTCAATACCGATGACTTATCATTTTCTCGATTTATTGCCTATCTTTTCGGTGCCATTTTCTATTCTGCTGAGTCGATATCGTCAGTGTGAACGACCTCATGTTGCTAATAGTGAGCGCCGAATCCCATCTCTCTCGTACAGCAAAGAAAGTACTGCGCCACTTACTGCTAAAACGTCACAAGAGATCGTAGAATACTAATGCACATTTGTGTGTGCATTTGAACTAGAGACAAGCAAACGTACGTGAAATTAACTTTGTTGTGAATGATTCGTTAAAATCTTTCAACACATCTCAGTCACTGCGTATGTGCGAAATGCTTGTAACCCCCTTATCTGTGACATGACACACCAACATTTTGTTGTCATACAAGAATAATGTGTTAAGTCTAGCCTCGTTAGTGCGAGAGTGTTTCTAGAATGTTTCAAAAAGCGAAAGAAATTATCATAATTAGTCACGTAAAACAAAGCATAGTCCACTATAAATATGCAGTGACGTTATCACCATATGTTCCGAATTCTTAAACTAAAATTACATAAGTGGTTTCGCGCGCCAGGAAAGTGTCTCCGCGCCGGTGCGAGTCAGCGATTGCTGCCGCCTCCGCATCCGCCCTCAGCTTCATGCCGCACGCGGCGCTCGTGTCGCATGCGTGCTGTCGCCTCGCCCCCCTCCCCCCGGCTGCTTCAGCGCGCCCTCAGCGCTGCCTGGTCCTCGTAATTTCTGTTGCGAGCGCTCTCCCCCAGCACTGCCCATGGCGGAGAGGCTTTTCCTGAGAGGCGCTCCATGCCGATTCATTAACCCATGAGGGCAGACGCAGAGCTGGAAATTAGCACCGCCAATTCATGTAAATGAATTCGAGGCGTTGTTTCGTCGTATGTATTTATTTTAGCATAAAGCTTTTTCGGTCTCATTGCGGCCATCTTCAGTGCTGTTCTGAGGCGGCTGGGGGCCTCTGTCCAAACAAGACAGCCCGAAAAAGGTTTATGCTAAATTAAATACATACGACGAAACAACGCCTCAAATTCATTTACATGATGCAAATGTCGTTAACGCCTCACCATTTCCTACCACTACTACCGCCAATTCAGTTATTCCTTCTATTCCATAAGTAGTTTTAATGATAGAAGGGCGAAAACACAGGGCTGGGATCTTCAGCGACATTTAAACCCAGACCCCTGCAGGCAAAGGGATAAAAGGAAACTATTGAGCGATCCTATGGAATAAGAGGCAGCTGAATTTGCCAAGGACTTCATATCAAAAGAGAATTTATCTGATCTGTAGTTTAAGAGTGAGATAAGTGGTACGTAAAGAAAAAAGTCTAATTTTTCCAGCCACATTCTTCTTTGCTTGCATATGCAACATTAATTGTTTTTAAATTAGTTGCTTCGAGGTAACGCTCTACACTCAACTGCAAAAAAGGCGTGACTCATAGCCTGGCATCCGGGACGTGCCCTTGAGAAAACTTAATAATCAGGATGATTTACAGTCTCATCGAGGCTCTGGCAACCGGTGACCATGAAATACTAGTGTTGAAATATTTCATTTTTCAATTATGCAATTGCTAGCCTCATCGCGCACATCTCTGACTTGCTTCACTAACTCTCTGACTTGCTTAAAAAAGTACGAATTACCTTCTTTGGCACTGATGATCACAGAGTATCTCCTAAATTTTGTCTAAACTTTTAAATCTTGTTTGTTTTGAACTTCACAGCAGGTTAAATAAGAAAATTTTGTATTTTAAATATGTTTTAATATACACTTTAGATATCTCACTGTAGAATTCGTAAAACCATAATTTTAAATGTTTTATATAATTTGAAACAATTTCAATTAGTTCACAGTAATTTGCAATATCCATTTTTTTAAAATCTGTTTCATTGATTGATTAATAAGATTCCGTAGATTCTGGACACGTCAATAGCTAATGTCAGGTCAGTAATCCCGTTAATTGTGGTGCACGTTTCCTCGGAAAGGGGCAGTAATTTTCTCCCGCTGGATGGTGAGATTCGACACCGAATTTCCGGAAGGCTTGAGGTTTTCCCCAACCAGGCATCTCCCAGCAGCGTGGAAAACCCCAGCAGAGACAAACTTTAAGCTCTCGACAGGTCTCCCGGTATATGTTTGAAATGTAGTGCATTTAGGTGTGTGTGTAAATAAGGGGTGAGGATAGGTCAAGGAAGAGGGAAAGATCGCGCGCGGTCTGTGGCCCGTTTGGTAGGGTACTGCTCCGGCATTCGCCTGGTGTTGATCGGAGAAACCACGGAAAACTACCGATCAGAGCAGCCGACCGCTGGAATTCTCCTCCAGACAGCAACTGAATTCGACCTAGCTGAAAACTAGTGTCGAAAATCCTGCCGCCGTGGGGAGTGAGAACCTAGGACCTCCCGGTCAGAGGCGCTGCAATGACATCAGTAGATGCACTGAGCCTCCGCTCCCAGTCCCACCGTCTTATTTCTCGTTCCACTTACACCACTTTCTTTTTATTCCACTTTTTATTTATGCTTTTTGTTATTCCTCCGTCTTCGTATTTTTCCGTCGTTGTTTCTTGTATGTCTGTGACGTCTTATGCCTCTTTTGCCATGTGCCCCTGACTTCTTAATCCCCAGTCGTTATAAGCACCTCCCGCCTTATTTTCTGTCATTCTCTTCCTTGGAGGCTTGCTGTCGCGTGATGTCAATTGTATCTTTAGGAATAACGCCCTAAAATAAGAATTCAATCGGTACGTACTGTATGAAATTAGGCAGAATAACAGAATCCTGGATTTGCTTTTTTGTTTATCATTATTTTGGGTTTCCCTGAGTTCGTCTCTATATAATGAAACCATTGACACTATTCACATGGCTGGAGGCTGCAAATTATTCTTTAAATTTAGGTGAATATTCGAGATTGGTTAATTACTTTATTCATCTTCCGAAGTAAAAATCTCAACAAAAAAGTTAGTAATTTCATTTGTTTTTTAATCCCAACGCCAACGGCCGTGCCCCGGGAGCCAACTGAAATCTGCCTGACCTTTTTGTGTTGGAGAGCACGCCAACGGCCGTGCCCCCGGGAGCCGACTGAAATCCGCCTGAACCTTTTGTGTTGGAGAGCACGCCAACAGCCGTGCCCCGGGAGCCGACTGAAATCCGCCTGAACCTTTTGTGTTGGAGAGCACGCCAACGGCCGTGCCCCGGGAGCCGACTGAAATCCGCCTGAACCTTTTGTGTTGGAGAGCACGCCAACAGCCGTGCCCCGGGAGCCGGCTGAAATCCGCCTGAACCTTTTGTGTTGGAGAGCACGCCAACGGCCGTGCCCCGGGAGCCGACTGAAATCCGCCTGAACCTTTGTGTTGGAGAGCACGCCAACAGCCGTGCCCCGGGAGCCGGCTGAAATCCGCCTGAACCTTTTGTGTTGGAGAGCATGCCAACGGCCGTGCCCCCGGGAGCCGACTGAAATCCGCCTGAACCTTTTGTGTTGGAGAGCACGCCAACAGCCGTGCCCCGGGAGCCGACTGAAATCCGCCTGAACCTTTTGTGTTGGAGAGCACGCCAACAGCCGTGCCCCGGGAGCCGACTGAAATCCGCCTGAACCTTTTGTGTTGGAGAGCACGCCAACAGCCGTGCCCCGGGAGCCGGCTGAAATCCGCCTGAACCTTTTGTGTTGGAGAGCACGCCAACAGCCGTGCCCCGGGAGCCGACTGAAATCCGCCTGAACCTTTTGTGTTGGAGAGCACGCCAACGGCCGTGCCCCGGGAGCCGACTGAAATCCGCCTGAACCTTTTGTGTTGGAGAGCACGCCAACAGCCGTGCCCCGGGAGCCGACTGAAATCCGCCTGAACCTTTTGTGTTCGAGAGCACGCCAACGGCCGTGCCCCGGGAGCCGACTGAAATCCGCCTGAACCTTTTGTGTTGGAGAGCACGCCAACAGCCGTGCCCCGGGAGCCGACTGAAATCCGCCTGAACCTTTTGTGTTGGAGAGCACGCCAACGGCCGTGCCCCGGGAGCCGACTGAAATCCGCCTGAACCTTTTGTGTTGGAGAGCACGCCAACAGCCGTGCCCCGGGAGCCGGCTGAAATCCGCCTGAACCTTTTGTGTTCGAGAGCACGCAAACGGCCGAGCCCCGGGAGCCGACTGAAATCCGCCTGAACCTTCTGTGTTGGAGAGCACGCCAACAGCCGTGCCCCGGGAGCCGACTGAAATCCGCCTGAACCTTTTGTGTTGGAGAGCACGCCAACCGCCGTGCCCCGGGAGCCGACTGAAATCCGCCTGAACCTTTTGTGTTGGAGAGCACGCCAACAGCCGTGCCCCGGGAGCCGACTGAAATCCGCCTGAACCTTTTGTGTTGGAGAGCACGCCAACGGCCGTGCCCCGGGAGCCGACTGAAATCCGCCTGAACCTTTTGTGTTGGAGAGCACGCCAACGGCCGTGCCCCGGGAGCCGGCTGAAATCCGCCTGAACCTTTTGTGTTCGAGAGCACGCCAACAGCCGTGCCCCGGGAGCCGGCTGAAATCCGCCTGAACCTTTTGTGTTGGAGAGCATGCCAACGGCCGTGCCCCCGGGAGCCGACTGAAATCCGCCTGAACCTTTTGTGTTCGAGAGCACGCCAACAGCCGTGCCCCGGGAGCCGGCTGAAATCCGCCTGAACCTTTTGTGTTGGAGAGCATGCCAACGGCCGTGCCCCCGGGAGCCGACTGAAATCCGCCTGAACCTTTTGTGTTGGAGAGCACGCCAACAGCCGTGCCCCGGGAGCCGACTGAAATCCGCCTGAACCTTTTGTGTTGGAGAGCACGCCAACAGCCGTGCCCCGGGAGCCGACTGAAATCCGCCTGAACCTTTTGTGTTGGAGAGCACGCCAACAGCCGTGCCCCGGGAGCCGACTGAAATCCGCCTGAACCTTTTGTGTTGGAGAGCACGCCAACAGCCGTGCCCCGGGAGCCGACTGAAATCCGCCTGAACCTTTTGTGTTGGAGAGCACGCCAACGGCCGTGCCCCGGGAGCCGACTGAAATCCGCCTGAACCTTTTGTGTTGGAGAGCACGCCAACAGCCGTGCCCCGGGAGCCGACTGAAATCCGCCTGAACCTTTTGTGTTGGAGAGCACGCCAACGGCCGTGCCCCGGGAGCCGACTGAAATCCGCCTGAACCTTTTGTGTTGGAGAGCACGCCAACAGCCGTGCCCCGGGAGCCGACTGAAATCCGCCTGAACCTTTTGTGTTGGAGAGCACGCCAACGGCCGTGCCCCGGGAGCCGACTGAAATCCGCCTGAACCTTTTGTGTTGGAGAGCACGCCAACAGCCGTGCCCCGGGAGCCGACTGAAATCCGCCTGAACCTTTTGTGTTCGAGAGCACGCCAACGGCCGTGCCCCGGGAGCCGACTGAAATCCGCCTGAACCTTTTGTGTTGGAGAGCACGCCAACAGCCGTGCCCCGGGAGCCGACTGAAATCCGCCTGAACCTTTTGTGTTGGAGAGCACGCCAACGGCCGTGCCCCGGGAGCCGACTGAAATCCGCCTGAACCTTTTGTGTTGGAGAGCACGCCAACAGCCGTGCCCCGGGAGCCGACTGAAATCCGCCTGAACCTTTTGTGTTCGAGAGCACGCAACGGCCGAGCCCCGGGAGCCGACTGAAATCCGCCTGAACCTTTGTGTTGGAGAGCACGCCAACAGCCGTGCCCCGGGAGCCGACTGAAATCCGCCTGAACCTTTTGTGTTGGAGAGCACGCCAACGGCCGTGCCCCGGGAGCCGACTGAAATCCGCCTGAACCTTTTGTGTTCGATAGCACGCCAACAGCCGTGCCCCCGGGAGCCGGCTGAAATCCGCCTGAACCTTTTGTGTTGGAGAGCACGCCAACGGCCGTGCCCCCGGAGCCGACTGAAATCCGCCTGAACCTTTGTGTGTTGGAGAGCACGCCAACGGCCGTGCCCTGGGAGCCGACTGAAATCCGCCTGAACCTTTTGTGTTCGAGAGCACGCCAACAGCCGTGCCCCGGGAGCCGGCTGAAATCCGCCTGAACCTTTTGTGTTGGAGAGCACGCCAACAGCCGTGCCCCGGGAGCCGGCTGAAATCCACCTGAACCTTTTGTGTTGGAGAGCACGCCAACGGCCGTGCCCCCGGAGCCGACTGAAATCCGCCTGAACCTTTGTGTGTTGGAGAGCACGCCAACGGCCGTGCCCTGGGAGCCGACTGAAATCCGCCTGAACCTTTTGTGTTCGAGAGCACGCCAACAGCCGTGCCCCGGGAGCCGGCTGAAATCCGCCTGAACCTTTTGTGTTGGAGAGCACGCCAACGGCCGTGCCCCGGGAGCCGACTGAAATCCGCCTGAACCTTTTGTGTTGGAGAGCACGCCAACAGTCGTGCCCCGGGAGCCGACTGAAATCCGCCTGAACCTTTTGTGTTGGAGAGCACGCCAACGGCCGTGCCCCCGGAGCCGACTGAAATCCGCCTGAACCTTCTGTGTTGGAGAGCACGCCAACGGCCGTGCCCTGGGAGCCGACTGAAATCCTCCTGAACCTTTTGTGTTCGAGAGCACGCCAACAGCCGTGCCCCGGGAGCCGGCTGAAATCCGCCTGAACCTTTTGTGTTCGAGAGCACGCCAACGGCCGTGCCCCGGGAGCCGACTGAAATCCGCCTGAACCTTTTGTGTTGGAGAGCACGCCAACGGCCGTGCCCCGGGAGCCGACTGAAATCCGCCTGAACCTTTTTGTGTTCGAGCACGCCAACGGCCGTGCCCCGGGAGCCGACTGAAATCCGCCTGAACCTTTGTGTTGGAGAGCACGCCAACGGCCGTGCCCCGGGAGCCGGCTGAAATCCGCCTGAACCTTTTGTGTTCGAGAGCACGCCAACGGCCGTGCCCCCGGGAGCCGACTGAAATCCGCCTGAACCTTTTGTGTTGGAGAGCACGCCAACAGCCGTGCCCCGGGAGCCGACTGAAATCCGCCTGAACCTTTTGTGTTGGAGAGCACGCCAACAGCCGTGCCCCGGGAGCCGACTGAAATCCGCCTGAACCTTTTGTGTTGGAGAGCACGCCAACGGCCGTGCCCCGGGAGCCGGCTGAAATCCGCCTGAACCTTTTGTGTTCGAGAGCACGCCAACGGCCGTGCCCCGGGAGCCGACTGAAATCCGCCTGAACCTTTTGTGTTGGAGAGCACGCCAACGGCCGTGCCCCGGGAGCCGCCGGTCGAGGCCCGCGCCCGAGAGAAACGCTTCGCGAGCGGGAGCGCGTTGCCGTGGGAGTAAAAGGTGCGTTCACGGTCGACGGCGGCGGCGGCGGCTTCCTTCGCGCGGGCGACATGGGCGGACGTCGTCACCGCCGCCGCCCCGCGCGTGTTTCCTGCCCGGCGGCGTCGCCGGTGGCTCTCAGGATGACGCGCCGCGCCGCGTCGCTGCGTCTGCCAGCGCAGGCGCGCGCTCGCGTGGGCGAAAGCCAGAGCCGCCCCCGCGCCTCCTCGTCCTGCCGCGGAGGAGGAGGCTCAGAGTTCAGGAATGCCCGGAACGAGGGAGCGCGTTTTGATTCGTAGGGTATCACCGGGAGCGGTAGCTCAGTGCATCAACTGATGTCACTGCAGCGCCTCTGACCGGGAGGACCTAGATTCCCACTCCCCTCGGCGGCAGGATTTTCGACACTAGCTTTCCAGCTAGGTCGAATTCAGTCGCGGTCTGGAGAAGAATTGTAGCGGCCGGCTGCTTTGATCGGTAGTTTTCCGTGGTTTCTCCCATCAACACCAGGTGAATGCCGGAGCAGTACCCTAAAAAACTTGCCACGGACCGTGCGCTATATTTCCTTCCTCTTCCTTGTCCTATTCTTTCCCATTACACACACACTTACACTAACATGCACTACACTACCACATATTCCAGGAGATTGGTCGGGAGCTTAGAGCTTGTCCCGGCTCGAGCGGTTCCCCTCCATTGGGAGAGTCCTGGTTAGAAGGAAACCCCACTAACCGACGGTAGGTCGGCGCCGGATCTCGCCATCCAGCGGGGGAAGATCACCGCCATCTCCATAAAAAAAACGCGCTACACTAACGGGATTAATGACCAAAGAAGTTGACGCCCCCGGAAACACGAAAAAATCAATCAATCGTAGGTTGTCGGTCCCGTAAGTGTAGTGCACTTCATATGCCGAGAGGTGGCGGTGCTCCTCCCCAGTGGAACGTGAACCAAGTTGGATTCCCTCTCCAGGAATTCCCTCCAATGGCACTACTCTAGCCGGGTCAAGTCCTAAGCTCCCGACTGGTCTTCTGTCATGTGTGCGACAGCATTGGACCTGTAATGAAGTGGACATTTATACTAATGGGCATTTCTACGAGTGGACATTTTTGCAGTGGACGTTTACCTGTGGACCAATTGTATGATAACCGTGACAGTATAGAGAACGAAAGTGTGTGTGTGTGTGTGTGTGTGTGTGTGTGTGTGTGTGTGTGTGTGTGTCAAAGAGGGAAGGAAGAGACAAGGATTTTTTAAATTTATTACCTCCTTGTTCGGTAGTACTGCATTTCAAGGGTGTTAACATATTAATCTTTGCCATTCATTCTCAAGCTAATTGTCCTGATTGTTGCAGGCTGTGGTTTTCAGAGATAATTTGAAAATTCAGTTCAAGTCATGTGAAATTTATATTTGCAACTCGTGTGTGAATATAATACTTGGAAGTTAATATATTTTATCAATCTTAGGAATTAATGAGTTGAATATTTATGGAGGTCTGAATTCGTCATTGAGAAATCGTGAGCATATTCTGTTAGGCTTTGGGAAGTTTCTGTCAAGTTTTACAGAGGGGTGGGGAAGAGGGTTGTCTGGAGATTCTGAAAGAAAATTGAAAAACTTGTCAGAAGATTTTAGGGTGTATTCTTGTATTGACTCTGTTCTTAATTCTCTGTGCACTTGTTTGTTATTAATGAACCAGGGAGCTTTAGTTATTTTTCTTAAACATTTATGTTGTATGATTTGGAGGGTTTCAAGATGTGTTTTTGCTGCATTACACCACACTGGGCAAAGATACATAATTGACGATCGTAATATTGATTTGTAAATTAAGGTTCCACATTCAATACTCAGATGTTTTAAAGTTTAATAAAGAATATATATATATATATATATATATATATATATATATATATATAGTTTAGCAATTTTTGTGTAAATTTTATTTGCGATTACCTTGATGTGGTCTTTTCAGATTAATTTTGAGTCGAGCATCAATCCTAAATATTTAACTGGGGTTTCTTTGGGAAGCAATTTTATTATTGAATTTTATGTTTTAAGTGGAGGAGGAATCGATGGTCTTCGAAGTGTGAAAACTCCTGCTTAGGATTTGTGCGAGTTTATTTTGATTCTCCACTCTTCAGACCAAGTGATATAAGTTTTTAAGTCATTCTGAAAGTTATCGTAAGCTTAAGTATATCCTCGAGAGCTGTGAATAAAGCGGTATCATCTGCAAAGAGAGCTATTTCTGTATCATTTGGTTTTTGCATATCCGATAAGTATATGATGAAGAGAGAGGACAGAGGTATGACCTTTGAGGGCACCGGGACTAGTTTGACATTCACTGGGAAACGTAGAATTGATTCTCACGAGGGAATGACTATTTGCTACAAAGCTGTCGATAATCATATAAAGATAGTTTATTTAGGAAACTGGTTACAACCTGGAGTAGACTTTATAAACGAACGACCCATAACATCTTCAGTCGTGAATTAGAGGAATAATAATAACAGTAATAATGTAAATAACTATAATAATAATGATTCTACCACCCAATAACAATAACTAATTTACCGAGTTCATAAATTTACATATGTGGTGAATTTACGAACCCGTCCCATAAGGGAATCGAGATTTATTCATCAATATTTGTGAAATCGGATACGTGTGCTTATTGCTGGTGGTAATTATTGTTTTATATCTGATAAAATATAGGCTACCTTTTCTACTTCCGATTTGTGGTAGGGGTTGACTGCTCATCAGCAGTCGTGAAGAAAGTTGAACCATGGAGTATGTTGAAAATGTTGATGATGTTCCAGCTGCAGAATAATAATTATAAATAATTATGCGCTGCTGATGAAGCTTAGTATTTATATCTGATAATGATAAAAGAAAACAAAACAAATAAAACAACAAGCTTCAACTTTGTATATTGCAACCTCAAGAATCGGTGCAGTTCTATTTATTCTCTTATGCACATAGTTATTACCTTCGTTATTTAATTCACGGCAACTCCACCTCAAACTTACTCCAAACACATTGAACAATAACACAGAAAATACATGCGAAAATATTCTAAACCTTTCGTAAAATAACAACTCTAAATGCATTCACACTTATTTACATTAATTTAAAAATCTCATTTATACCGTAGGCTTGTATTATTTCAAAATCTTTCCCTGAAATACAGCGAAACCAGTCTTACGCCATCACAAGTCCTCTCTCCGTTGACATCCGGGAAATACCATTTCTCCGATTAACTCGGACGTCCATATTCACTTTCGATTATGCGCTTATTATGTAAACTTTTCAGGTAACCCGCCGTGTTTTTCTCTTTAAAGAAATTCACGACTTGCGGTACGGTGATCAAAACACATTTTCGCGCGACCGACTACCATGCCGTGTCGAACTATTTTATAATTTTTTTTTCACTTATAGTTAACACGAAAGCTAAAACAGCTGTCCTCCACTTTCGCCTGTCAACTTCTACAGAATATATTTTTTATCGTTTGTTTTTTTGAAAAATATCAAGTCACTTGTTCCCACAATTAATCAAAATATTCTGATGCTGTTTTATCTAAAATCTATTTCATTTATTATTCTCTTTAATCCTTTCATAATTGGATATTGTCTCTTGAACCTTCCGACTTCGTTCCGTCAACTGTCTATCACATTATCGTGTTCGATTATGTTAATTAACGACAGTTATTTCGATTTAATTGCCAAAGGTCAACATCTATCCCAATGTCTATATAATTTGTAGAGGCCTCTTTAGTTATTTACGTCCGTCATATTTCTTATTAAACACGTTATCTTAGATCCGACTCAAGTTAAATAAAACTTCTTGTTTTTCATCTGTTCTTCATTTGCCTAGACCGTAAGGCCAAATTCGGGATTAATATGTAATATATTAAATTATTGTTCGATGAATCCGTATGGATCGTGACAATAACACATGCAATATGAATTTTATGGTGATGCACGAAATGTTCAAATATTATTTGCTGTCTTTTGACACCGTTAGCGTTCTAGTTTAATATTTTTAATTCTTGGATATTTTTTGCCATGATGAAGGATTGGTATTAACGCCTGTACTGTTTTGAATTTAGGGTATCGTTGTTATGATGACTTGGTTTACTATTGTATTTACGAGTTGGACTATGCCAAATTGAGATTGTTGGCTTGTAGGTAGGTAACGGTGCTGTTTGATAAGCTAACGACGTGCGTTGCGGGAGAGGAGGAAAGTGTTGATTATTTAAATTCAGAGAAGGTTGCTCACGTCTCTCAATTGTCTGCTGCGGTTCATTGAGATTGTTTTCTGAAAGGAATGCTAACAGTGACCGCCGAACTTTTTGGTACACCCTCGATAATTTGCTGTATGAGCGTCGCCGCAATTACGGGTGCGGTATATTTAGAATAGTGATTCTATCCATCACAACGAACGCACCTGGTAATTACATGACAATTTGCCTGAGAGTGTCCGAATGACTGACAGTTTTTACATTGCACAGGTGAATTTAGTTTAATCCTAGGCTGAACTTGAAAAATACAATTTATAAATTTGTTTACTTTATAAATAGATTTTGCTTCTTCAGTCTTTGATAAGTCCATAGCGCAAGCTTGTAGTGGCTGTCTTTGCTTATTAAATGACCTGCATACTTTAATTACTGGGTAAATTTATGTGTTTAAATTCTTCGCACATTTCACTTTCTTTAAGAGAGTCTTGTATTCCCTGAAGCATAACTGTAAATATCTTCGATGTTGGTATATACCTGTATGTATAAAATGACAATGATTTATTTTCACAAACTTTCTGATAGTTTCTAAAGTCCTCTATGTTCGCGAAGAAAATATTGATTTCATTCTGATGTGTTCTAGTGACAAAGTTTTTGGCTACTGAATTGATGTCATCTAATATTACTTTATAGTGTTTACCTAACACATGTATGGGTGGGATTTTCACTAGTAGGATAACATTGTTTGGCTGTTTTGGGAGTTATTCTTTCGTAAACATTTTGTATCTATTTGGCACTGGAATGCTATACATATCAGGAGAATCGTGAGTTCTTTGTCTTTTGGCAGAGATCGTTTCCGTAATTTTTCATTCTCTACTTCCGATTTGTGGGAGGGGTTGACTGCTCATCAGCAGTCATGAAGAAAGTTGAACCTGCTGAGTATGTTGAAACTTTTGATGATGTTGCAGCTGCAGAGTTATTATTCGCTGCTCTTAAAGCTTAATACTACAAGCTCATGAAGCTTAGCTCATGTAGCTTGTTGGTTTCAGCAGGATGGGGCTACATCACATACTGCCTGGTCGACAATGCAATTTCTGAAAATGTTTTTAGGGAACAAAATTATTTTTCGAGGTTTGTGTCCCCCTCGTTCGCCTGATTTGTTACCAACAGATTTTTACCTTTGGGGATGCCTCCAAAGTAAAGTTTATGCAAACAAACCTGCTAATCTCGAAGAACTCCAAAGAAACATCGAAGACGTGATTCGCATGATTTATGAACAAACTTTACATCGGGTTGCAGCAAATGTTCTCAAGCGAGTTAATGCTTGTTTGTTAGCAAATGGAGGGCATTTTGAATATTTTTTGTGAGGTTTGTTTGTTTCCGACACCAATGTATAATTCATAATTTCCTTTTCATCATTCATAATATATAATTTCCTTTGCCGATTACCTAACTACCTTTATTATTTTTGCTGCAGGGAATTAGAAAAAAACTTTATGTTAAGGTTAAATTATAGGCAAGACTGTGATGTATCATTAAGCAGTGATTATCTTTCACTGATAATTTCACCAGTGATTATTAGTCACTGACTACTGAGCCCACCATTTCAAAACTACTTTTCTTTTAAAAGTAATATTATTTCAATAAAAATAATAATTATTAATTATTATTAATAACACTTATAATAATAGTAATATTAATAAATTTGTGCTGCGGATCTAGAATTAATAATTTTTAATACATATTTAACACAGAAAGTACAAAACATCTGTACATTTCTGGAGCACATTTGTTGTCACCAAAACACAATGCTCGCGCAGCGAAAACTAGAGGAAGTTCGGGACGTTCTTTCAACTTCCGCAAAAAAATGATTAAGGTAGCTCGAGAAGCAATGTAATCTCTCGTATGGAAGTGCACATTGTGCCACAAACAATTGAAAATGTGCGCATTCAAACAGCTGACTTCTCAAGAGCTTAAGGTTTCCGATCGGGCTGCTCGCATGAACTACTGTAATTGGCTACGGTGAATTGTTAGTGAAGGTCTTGATGCACTTGATAAAGTCTTTTTTGTGATGACGCTTGCCTTCATCTGGATGGATGTTAATCAGCAAAATAGTAGTCTCTGGGGGTATCGAGAGACCGTAGGAAACAGTAGAGAGACCATTTGGCATTTTTCTTTCTGTGATTGATTTAGTAAATATTTTGGGAAGAATCTGTTGCTAGTCCATTTAAGAATGTAAATAAATAGGGTGTTATTTTCGGAAAGTATGTCAATATATTTTATTATGTACATTGTTTCTCAAATAAGTATCCAAAAAATAGGTATGTCTCATAAGAAATTCGTACACACATTACCTTTTCCACTAATTGTCCATACATGTTTCAATACTAGGTTCTACAAATTTAGAGAAAAATCTATGTAATTAAAACGAAAGTTCGAAGAAGAAAAAAGTCCTGAGTCTGTGAAGCATTGCATTACTGAAACGAAATTTTATGCTCCGCTTCGCACGAAATGGAACATCGAGGTTCTTATCTTATGCAAACGGTGGGTTTACCATGAAAAGAAAGTCATGGATAGTTTAACTTTAAATTAAATGAGTAACAGAACCTCATTGCCAACTCCAGTGCGGAACGGCCTCTAGGCAACTCATTGTCTGCTCATTGTCAACAATCACCAGGCCGGAACGTTAGCTTAGGTCGATTTCTGTATTAAGATTTTACGTCCAAAAATGTCGAATTCAATTCAAAGTCATTAAAGTACATGTAACTTCAAAGAGGAAAACACAAATGTCTGTAATAAAAATTGATCATCCATAACGGTTAATCGAATGTCATGGCAAATTCTTTACATGATAATGTGAGTTAGGCAAGAAATTTTAAAATATAGAACAGTAAGATCACAATTCGTACAAGCTTTAAAAATGTGTGATTTTTTAAGCTACAAAGAGATAAGTTAGGGATATGGAAAAATAATATATGAAAAAATAATTGTTCGTTTCCTCAGCATTAAAGGAGAAAATCATCCGATCTCGCATTCTATTGATGTGGCTTACCTCCTACAATGTCACATTCAATTTTGATTTTGCGACTCTGACCTCCACTGCGAAACCAGATCGCAATTACTTCAGCAATACCGAAAGGCTATAGGCGTATGCCATATTTAGAGTACAGCTTGCTCTGTAATGTTAGTCTGTTGTCTGAGTGGGATTTTAGAATATATTTCACCTCAGAGTAGGATAATGAGGATCTGGAAAGCTGAGAGAAATTAACTGAGAACCCAAAAAAGCAGAAAACAAAAATTATAGTTTGCAAATATACCTTCACGTGAGGTCTTTTGAAACTACAACTTATCACAATAGCAAACACATAAACAAAACAACAATTAAATACCCACTGAATCTTATTATACAGGTAAAGAAGGTGCACATATTATCAGTTACACCTCTTGGGAAGCTTTTCTATTTTCGTTTGCTTCTCAGGAACAGTATAAAATCCAAATGGATCGTACTAATATTTTAATGGTCCCAGTGACGAAAAGAAACAAATTTTCTCTTTATGTCTCTGAAAACTGGTCAGCACATTGCTTAAACTTCACTATCAAATTTATTTTGAAGGAACAGTTTATGTCTTCTATTTCTTAGAATTTAATAAGTATGATTATAACAAATTTGGCATTTCATTCGAAATATGGATGTTTAAGTACAACCACTCAGTAACGGAAGTGGTGTGAAGTGGTAAGAAATCTTATCAGTCTTCTATACACAAGAGATTTGCACAAAATGACTTCAACAATTTCTTTAGATAATACTTTAACATATATGTACAATCTTTACAAATAAAGGAAACAAAAATACTTTCCTCTATAGAAATTTAAAACAGTAGGTAACGTCTATTTAGACTTCTCTTTGAATATTGGATGGCCATTCAGAGAGCAAGACAAACAGCAAATACAATACTGACAATGTCTGATCATTCTACATAATTGCAATAAATTTACCCATGCCCAAAAATTCTTTCAAATTAAATGAAACTAGAGGTGCTACAGAATGGCACAGACTTTCTCGTACTAAATTTTTCTAATTTCCATGGTGTGGTCTGGCTTTAAGATCGGCTCCATTCCCTGGCCAGCAATCGTCACCCAAAGTACATTTTTTTGACAATTTCCCAACGTTTTGCTTTCCTAGTAGTAAAACCAAATTATTACTTCAAAAATATTAAAGAAGAGTAAAAACTTGTCCTAAATAGAAGCTTTCATTGAGAAATTCGTATCGGCCGCTCGGGCATTCGAATCCCCACGTCTCTGGCTGCATGAGCACGCCACTATGTAATGTGCCACGGTATGAGTTTGAATTCACATGGTTATGATTTGATTAGTTACGTTCAACGAATTGGGTCAATGCTGAATTGGGTAAAATAACGCTCTCACCCAAAAATGTCATGAATATGTAAAAAAAGTGTATTCTCATAAAGTCATAATATAAATTTTTTATTCGGTACTAACCCGTGCTGATAGAAGGGTGAATTTTAAAATGTACTATTTATTACACCGGGAGCGGTAGCTCAGTGCATCAACTAATGTCACTGCAGCGCCTCTGACCGGGAGGTCCTAGGTTCGAGTCCTGACGGCGGCAGGATTTTCGACACTTCGAATTCAGTCGCTGTCTGGAGGAGAATTCTAGCGGCCGGCTGCTCTTATCGGTAGTTTTCCGTGGTTTCTCCGATCAACACCAGGCGAATGCCAGAGCAGTACCCTAACAAACGGGCCACGGACCGCCCGCGCTCTGTCTTTCCCCTTCCTTGTCCTATCCTCTCCCTTTACACACACACTTACACTAACATGCACTACACTATCACATATTCCGGGAGACCGGTCGGGAGCTTAGAGCTTGTCCCGGCTGGGGCGGTGCCCCGCTGGTGGGAGAGTCCTGTTTAGGGGGAAACCCCACTAGCCGACGGTAGGTCGGCGTCGGATATCTCCATCCAGCGGGGGAAAAGCTCTCGAGAAATAAACATGCACCACACTTACGGGACTAATGACCGAAGCAGTTGACGCGCCCGGAAACACGAAAAAATCAATCAATCAATGAACTATTGATTACCCGGCGCGGCTGTGTATTTATCCCAAACAGACCCGCCCGCGCCGCCTATTGACTCCGCTTCGCTTGCCTTGCTGCACTGCTGCACCGACCGGAAGGGCTCGCCGTTTCCCACTGGTCCGCTGGCCTCCCCCACCTGCGCTGCCAGCGCTCCCCACCTCGCTCGCTTCGCCCACTTCTCTCTTCGAACACACACACCTGCCTAGCCATCTCATGAGGTGTGCGGCAGTTTGTATAACAATTTTCTTTGCAAGAGTTACCCCCGTCCTGTCCCCACTTTTAGAGGTCTCAGGAGTGTCTCACCTCTATTGTTTACCATTGTAAGTAAGTTGTGTACGCGGTTTGGTTGAAATTGCTCCAGAGTTGCTCGTTTGTTAGAGAGTTACGCTGAAAAACATACGCACACATCTTCACTTTTCAATATTCATATTTTAACTGGCTACTTTGTAAATTTTTGTATTTGAAATCGTAACATTTCAATTGTGAAGTTTTTGACTAGAAAATGTGGCTCGTGGTTTGGGGACACACTAAATATGAAGCTGATATCAAATATGGCTTTCCTCAGATGAAAATTATCAATATACTTATGAATAAAATTTTTGATAACTGCCGAAACGTTCTAGGAAACTTCTGACACTATAATAAAATTCGATACCTCGAGGATAAAATGAATGATAAAGATTTCACACGTACAGGTTATTTTATTAATTTGAGTAATTTCTAGTTGCCAGCTGTCAAAATTAACTTCGGAAACCGTGATATGGATATTATCGAATTGAGGGAACAAAAAATCCTAGAATGTAATAGAAATGGTGTAATTTAACCACTCTGACAACTTGAATGACATTTGTCCTTTGCTATCGAAGTCGTATTTAGCGACTCCCATAACCGTAATCATAGACACATTCACAAGTCAAAATCGTTAAAATTGAAAAAGATAGCCACAACAAAGATAGTCACAGATTATTGCAACAAAATACCTAATTGAAATATGAAAAGTCTCCTTCTACAGGCACAACTTCATATTATTTAAAAGTTAAATACGTTATAATTCTGATTCGTAAATATTAAAATCATTTTGGGGGAATGATAAATGTTTATTATTTCCAAGGAAACGACCACTGTGTCGGTGGTGTATTTCAACCGTCATTGGGCAAGATTTTGTACACACTCATTTTGGGTTTGGTGACTTTCAACTCATTGGCAGCGTTGGATGTATTCTTTTTGGCGTGTAATAGATGCCGTTTGTAGTTCGTGTATGCGCTTCTTTCTTTTCTATTTTTGTCCTTGTTTGGAATTTCTGCCTTTCAGTTTCTCTCACAGTTCATTTATTATACATTTTCAGTGCATTTTCCTCTGAGGATACCCCAGGATGGAACCTCTTAAATTGTTTCGAGCGTTTTAAGGATGCCTGATTTGTTTTCACTTTTCTTAAGAAAGAAGAAGAACAGAACTTACATTAATTACATTAATTTTAGGATTGTTTAGGTGAAGATGATTAAAGAGAGTGTAACAAGTTCTTAGATTAATGTAAGCAAATCTATGGGGAAGGATAAGATGTGATTTTAATTAGGGGAATAAACGTAATTTTAACTAACAATGTACAGTTGTTATTTTGTTTTTTCTCAAACCAGAGACTATCTCTATGATACTGAAAATCTATACATTACATATTAACAGGTATCATGACGTTCCAAGTAGTTTGCCTCTACCGCATTACAATGGAAAAAATTATTTCCATTACTTTTATGGTAACACTCGTACGTTTAGCAGGAGAAAAATGCATGTTTAGTTCAATCATTATTTCTTATTTTCGAAATAACATTACCTATTTAATATACATCGCTTATGAAATAACAATCTACGTATTTAATTATTTCTGAGGACTTATTCCTTTTCTCCAAATCTCTAAAACATAGTAAGTGTAGGAAAAGGAGAGTAACTGATCTTTACCTATTAATGCCCAAATTAATTTTGTACACATTGCACTCGTCCATTGGTAGCATGTTCTTGCTACTTTTAGTGCTAACCAATTGTTGTGTTGCTAAATAATTGCTACTAGAACGCTAAATCGACATCTGACAATCAGAAATGAAAAAATCTACTAATATATTTCTTTTAGAATATCGACGTCTATCAAAGAAATAAAATTCACAAAGTATTGCAAAAGAAGCAAATTGAATGTGACTAAAAATGTGCGTCCTCAAATGAGGATACTAGGCGTTAGTGAATTAAATTAATATGAAAATTAATGTTGGCAGATTCCTTTAAATGACATGGAGTTTGTTTTCAAGAGTTATAATTTATGGAATTAATTAAATAATTAAACCATGCATACTCGTTCGTAGTTTAGAGGATTTGAAAAGCACAGTATATTTTACTGCAAGCCACAGTGATTCCGACATTACTTTTCTTCACAGTTCCTTCTACTTACACTGGAGAAATTCGAGTGTTAAGAATAGTAAATGGGGGCTACATATTTAAATGTGTTTTCAAAACCGGGAGAAAAATAGGATTTTGTTGTTAACAAATAAGGGACAAAATAGGGAAGAATTCGTTCGCGCATGATTGATATTTTCAGGTTAAAAAACGATGCGTTTGCGATATAAACGAAGAGCATCCACTTTTACTTAATTTGCAGTTTTGTAACTTGTGACTTAGTTGATACTCGTCAGATAATCGAATATTTTTGCGTTCTTTAAAAAAACATTTATGTTATTTCTTGTGTAAACATTTGAGTTATTTACTGTTGACCGTAGGAATATCTTTTCAGAAAAGGAAGGAGCTTCATATATTTACTAATATCAATGTTTACAATAATTTTCATAAATGTATTTATCATCCAATACACAGCCCATCTTGTGGAGGATTTGTTCTTTGCTTCCTCCCTGAAATACTCCAGCATGACGTTTAATATTTCTTTATCTTTATATCAATTTTTAAATTTGCTGCATCATAAATTTTCTTTTTTGGCATTAAATTTTAATAGCTTCATTAATAGCGGCACCAGTGTATGCATTTAGGTTCAGTCATGGCCTCCTTTAAACGCATAGTAGTTGTTTATTGGCAGTTTTCTTGAAAACAAACACTATTTACGTATTAGAAATTTTAAATTCAATAGCTCAATTTTTTTAAATTTTTTTTTCTCAAAATTATTTGAAAGATATATGAAAGATAGCATATATTACACCTCCGGAGATAAATTATTTTTCTCTCGGTACAATTGTAGCCCTCTAGCTACAATTATACCTTGGGAACAATTATGCATTTATTTCCCTTGATGTACGATCTACTTTTAATCATTTAATGAACTAAGTATTGAACCTTTTATTAGCAAATCTCGCAAATCGCATTGATTGAGTCCAGTTTCATAAATGCTTCAATAAAATTCTCCAACGAAAAAACTATTTGTAGGTTAAGAATGATAACAACGATGGCTTTAACGATTGTGGACGTAATGTAGTCGGTTACGGGTACTTATCCGAATTCCAATTGCCTTCCAAGGCTCACATCGATCAGACTTCTCCTCGTGGTAGCAGGTGGTGCGTGTCGCAGCTGTCAGTTGCTCAGTTGCACGTACGAGTCTGCGTGAGCGAAAGTGACTCGTCACATGCGTGGCATACTCTCCCAGCAATGATGACGCGACTGGAAATCACTTTTAGAAACGTGACACGGTGCAAGTTGCGGGAGTAATAAGGAGGTCAGAAATCGCGACTTCTCGACGATTTCTAAACTATAATAGTGTTTCCATTATGAACATTATTTACCTAAGGCACACATCTTTTCTGCAAATAAAACGTGAAATATCAATAAAGCAGAGCATAAAAACAGAAAACTATGATCTGTGCTGTTTTTGCATCATTTACACGGAACAACGCACATTAAAAACGCATTCATTCAAAAACGATTGTTGTTAAATTCCATATAATCCCATTTCTTGAACTGAGAAGTAGTATTTCGCGTAAACATATCGTGTATCACAAAGATTATATGCCTATCATACTCAATGAGTTGTCGTATCTATAGTTTCCATCGATGGCGAACCAAACGTTCTTGAAATGCGTGACGGAGCATGTGGCCCACAATCTGCCTCCGAAACTGCCACGAGCATCAAAGGAGCCGGTGTAGACTTTCCCTTTTGGTGTCTCTCCGCGGTGATTTCGGCAGAGAGAGTGCACATTCACTTATCTACCCATCTGCTGCCAGCTCTTGATACCTCTGCGTGGCTAGTGAATATTATGCCTTGTCCAAATACGTGAGCATCCCGTAGCTCAGCCTCTTGGAGATCAGTTCTCATTGTTTCGAATTCTGATCACTTAATTTTGAATTTCTGATATAAAACCGGGTTTGTTTCTTTAGAGCTCTCCCAATAAATGACAATTATTCTCATGCCCCTCCATCTATCGTTGATCCATCGTCATTATCCTTAATTGTTAAGTCGTCATTATCCTTTAATCGATCCGATCATCGCCATTATCCTTAAAATTATTCTCACTAAGGGATATAATATATGTAAATCGTCGGGTACAAGAAATCAGGAAATATGTTTCGATGTCCAAATATATATTGCTGCGGTGCTCAACATTCGACAAATAGTTTTGTTCTCTAACGAGATACTAGGTTGCTGTGAGTGACTATCTCACATGGTTAGGTCAATGATAATTCGTCGTTTAACATTATTTGTGAAGTTTATAAGCATGTCAACAATGTATTTCTGGTCTTGAAGAATGAACATTTCTTATTTTCAATTTTGTTAATTTAAAGCCGATATGACAAGGTCGCGGGCAAGGTAACTTCGCTGGCATCCTGTCGAGAGCGACTCTCGTGAAAATTGAAAGTAAGGGTTGTACAAAATTCTCCGGGGAGGCTATTTGTTACTGAATACCTAGCACATGCTACCCTTTTGGAGAGGTCAGTTGATAGTTATTGCTTCAAATTTACAGAAATAATTCTCATTTACTCTATTAAAGCAAAGCAATTATCCATTAAAATGAAATATATCAGTAATATTTGAACCCATCAATTGAGTCTAAAATTGAACAAATTGGATTGAAAGAATCTTTATTTCGTAATCACGTTTACTTTAAAACATAATATTTATTTATTGTTGATGACAAAACTATACTTATTCTAACTTAACATTTAAGTTACTAACTACAAAGTGAACGAGTCTCATAGAATCTCATACTATTTGATCAATTGTGTGAAAAAATATTTAGGAGTGCTTCTAATAAGAATTTGTTTTTGATGCTAGATTGTTGCTTTTGGTTAAATTGATGCTAGATTATAATAGGGGGGGCTATCGAGTTTATGTTTGAGCAGAAGTTGTTAGAGAGATAGGCTATGTGGTGGGAGATAAGTGATAGGTTTAATTCGTTAAGGAGTTGTTTGTTTGATATATATTAATATTACATATACATATAACCAAGCGGCATATGTTGCTTTCCGGAGGGATTTGTTTTGCATAACTTGAATTTTATTACTGTTTTTTTTGAGACGCATTGATCCATATCAGGCACACATGTCTCATAAACGGTCTAATTATTGTTTTATGTAAGACTATTGCATTTTTTAATAAAATTTTATTTTTGTTGTTGAGTAAGGGCTTTAATTAAATTAACTTTATTTAAGCGAGTTGTGACTTTTTGTTTATATGGGTTTCCAATTTAATCTGGTGTCGAAATTCATTACCAGATTTTTGACAGTTTGGTTTTGTGGTATCCATGAAATTGTGTTATTATTTATATGGACTGTGGTGGGGGTGAAAAATGGCCTGAGTGAAAAAAAAGTGTTGCTGATTTGGTCATTAAATTTTCATTTAATGAATCAGTCTTCTATTTTATTTAATAATGCTGTGGATTTAGTTTCTTATAAAGTTAAATGAATAGCTGGACTTACCTGTCGTCTTACTGAGTCGTGGGCGAAGTGTACTCTATGTGACGAAATGTAATCTATTTCTATTGTAGTGGGTATGTCTGCTTAATAAAGATTGAAAAGAGTAGGCGGTAAGGATGGTCCTTGAGGCACTCCTGCTATTATTTTTCGTGGGTTGATGTGTTTTTCAACTGTTACAGAGAATGTTCCGTCTGTGATGAAATTTTTATAACTTTTAGGAGGTAGATTGGTGTCCCTAGTGATTGAAGTTTCTATATGAAGCCTGGGTCCCATACTCGGTCAAAGGCTTTGCATATGTCAATGAATTTGGATATTGTGTGTGTTTTGTCTTGGAAAACTGTGTGGAAGAGTTCGGAAAGTCTGAGCAATTGATGGGAAGTAGATAATTTGCTGATGAATCCAAATTAATACATGGGTGTAGATTGGGATTTATTGAAATGGGTATTTAATCTTTTGAATATACGTTTTTCAAGAACGTTTGAAAATGTTGGGAGAAGGCTAATTGGTCTATAGTTTTCAATGATACTTAGGCCTTTTATTTGGCTTTGCTACAGGAATTAAATTACAATTCTTTCCTATTATTGGATAGTAACTTGTTCTGAGTATAGAATTATATGTTATTTAGATATGCTATTGCGTGAGTGGGTACAATATTTAATACTATGTTGATTTTTTTATCGCGTCCTGGGGATTTCCTTAAGGTTTATTATATTTTTAACTTCGCTGGGGGATATGAATTTAATTTTCTATGAAATATGTTGAAGAGTATAATGAAGGGTGAAGCAATGTTGCTAGAGTATAATGTAGGGTGTTGTTAGTTAATGTTTGCTCAAAATGGTGAACCAGTGCTTCTGCGTTCTCAATTGGTGCGAACTTTTTCCTGACTGAGTGCTTACGGATGGGATGTGCGTTTCGTTTTTTAATTTTTTAGTGAATTGCCAGAGTGATTGTATTAAGGGATTAAATTACGTTACTATAATTTGAGCGATTGAAGTCAGTTATTCCTTTTTTGGTTATTGCATTTAAAAAATTAAAATCTTTTTTATTTGTGGTAATCTGGCCATACACCAAAGTCAACTTGTTTTATTATTGGTACTTATTATTTCCAGAATAGATTCAGGCAGTTTAATTTTTGTAGTTTTATTACTATTGTCACTCTCACGTGTGTTTTTAATTATAGTTTAGGTTGCCGGGCAGCTCAGGGAGATCAGGATAACTCTTACGGTACTGTGAAGGAAGTGCGATATCAACAAAGAATATACATAATTGATGAACAAGAAACATGAATTTAATAACCTTAAAGAATGAAATCGTGTGAATTTAGAAGGATTTTTTTTCGAGAAATTTTCTTTCACTAGGAGTATAATTGACAATTTTCGTTAGCTAAATTACAAAATGGCACAAATACAGTCACGCAAATAATGCAATTGGCAAATATAGACTCGTCATTGAATAATTAATCAAAAGTCTTTCTTTGATACTATCTATGAATTGCCCAAAACAAAATAACCATTGCTTGGTTCAAAGAACGACGTCACCTTGCTGTTTGAAAAGGTCAACTTGCGACGGCGGGCTGGACAGAGATGGCACCCTAGACTGGGAGCACACGGCAAGGGACGCCTTTGTGGATGGCCAGTCGCGTTGAGTTTCCTTCAAAAACAGTCTTCAGAGGTCATCGACAGCAGATAGTTCGACTCGCAACACTTCTTTCGCCAAATTACTCACTCGTCACGAGCCAGTCTTTTATGAGTGTCGGAAGTTATGATAGTTCTCGGAGAACTTTCAACAATGTAGCAGAATTTTTGCTAGATTCTCCATTGAATTTAATAAAATGAACTCGCACGAACATAAAGCTGCCTAGCGGTCGAGCGGCAATGTAGTCCATGAAACAAGTGAAAAAATTTCAATTGAAAAATTGCCCGATGACCATTCACACGCAACTCGATCTAGCGAGCAGTGCTTCGTTTGCTCTGGGGCTATTCTCCAACATTGAATTTAATAAAATGAACTCGCACGATCATAAAGCTGCCTAGCGGTGGAGCTCAACGTGCGGCAATGTAGTTCATGAAACAAGTGAAATAAAGTTCAGTTGGAAAAATATAACGATAACCAATCACGTGCAACTCGGTCTAGCGAGCAGGTGGTTTATTCGCTCGGGGGCTACTCAGCAACCCGGCGACCTACACCCATGCAAGTCTATTCGTAAGTGTTCCTTCGCTCCTCTATGCTCTTCCCGTCGCAGCCTCAACTCCCTCTCTCTGACTTGATTTTGAGCTCTGATGGGCTCAAGCCTATTCCCTTAATAATTTTCCACCAATGACACTTCACTTCTGGTAGCTTCTAAAAGTAGAATTTTCCATCCAACGCTCTCTAACTCTCCTTTTTGACGCAAACGGAGAAAGGGCAGCTGCGAGCACGTGTGCGTCTGAGCTCATTAATTTTATTTTATGTTTTCAAAAGGGGATTCTGATGCTACAACAAGCAAACTGTTTGCTTAAAAAAGCTGCGCCCAGCTAGAGTGGAGTGGGGTGGGTCGGTCTGCGGAGGATGTAAACGCTAAAAGCTTGTGACGAGCGTCGTTCGGGTCGAGCGGACCCTAAGGGTCGCGCGAACCCTAAGGGTCGGGGGGACCCTAAGGGTCGCGCGGCGCGCGGGGCATACGAGGCGAGGGCCTGGGGCTGGACATAATTCGCACCAAGGCGTAAAAATTATACTCCGTCTTTGGCGATGACGAAATCGGTCAATAATTTCACAAAATCTTATTTATAAATAGTTCTCTCGGTTAGCAGAATATCTGATCCGCCACACTATTAAGAGAACAGTTGCTGTTTAGTAATTTCATTGTACTGGTAATCAAATAATTCAGTTGCGCTATTGTTGGGTCTATTTCTATGAGGTTTTTAAAAGTTTAAATTTGGGGTGTTTGATTATTAATATTATTAAATTTTTCCCAATTGATGTTTTGTGTGTAGGGCATAGGTGGGGGTGCCGTGGAGAGGTTTCATGTGCTAAAATAACGACTGGTGATGTGAATTTACTTCGAAATGAACTAAGTGAAAATTGATGTGTGTATTAGTTATTGCAAAATCCAGAATATCCGGGTAATTATTTGGGTCCAGTGGATAGTGTGTAGGTCCAATGGTGCGATTAATTTACTTTGATCGCTTATGATTTTAAACAGCACAGGACCTGCCGCATTGGAGGTTTCGCATCCGTAGTTTGCAATTTTAGCATTAAAGTCACCGAATAATAATGTGAGGGTATTTTTTTGAAGTAATGTTGTTATTTTTGTATGGTTTATATTAATTTTGGGAGGTTTGTATGCTGCTATAAATGTTATTAATCTGTTGTTTAGTGGGACCTTGATACCTATTGTTTTCAGTCCGGGAGTACGGAGGAGGTTGGTTTGTATGTATGGAGTTATTTCATGCATTAGTATTTATACGCCTCCGCCATTTTTATATTGGCATTCTTTTGTTTTATGATCTACTCTAGGAGCTCCGTTGCAATTTTTACATTTTGGAGAGAGACTTTTTTGAGGGCAGAATAATGATTTCTGGAGCGATAAATGCAGATTATTGAGTGACTGCAATTGTTTTGATATGCCCAAAGTCTAATCACGGCAAACGCTGCATAGGACCCTTAGGCCTTCTTTTTCCTGGTTTTGCACGTATATTTACAAATGTGTTTAGTTTGATAGATTAAGTCTATATTTTGTTGACCATCGAATTCTGTTGCTACAATTGGTATTGGAATATTGTTCTTATGAAAGCCTAGTCACGCTGAAATGTGCACTTTGTTTTGAGGTCTTCGTATATTTCTTGCAAAATTATGGAAGGATGAAACATTTTGAAAACTAGGTGCGAAACTGTTTCTTAGGTGCGAAACTGTCTTTTTTGTTTACTAAGTACTGGATGGCGTTTCTAAAATCTGATTGTTTTAAAGATTGGTTTTACTCGATTATTGTTGTAGTCTGTTGCGTATCGATTTGCTATTTGAATTTGAATTTCTCTGTTGAACTTGGATATGTTTGGCACGTTGTTTACCTATATTTGTAGAATTCTTACGTTTTCATCAGTCTGTGGAGCACTTCTATTTACGTAGTTGAATCTGTTTTCGTTGTCGGTGGATATAGATAAATATGGATCTGATTCACTACTAGTGGACTTTTTAAATGGTTTGGAGCTCGAATCACTTTGATTGTGACCTCTTTTTCCGCATTGTAATTTATGCCGGTGTCATGGTTGCTGAAGGGGTTATCCGGTTGTGCATGAGCTGTATCGTAATTACTGACCTTAGGACTGACATTATCGCAGGATAAGGTTCCTGTACCTTGCTTTTGTCTTCTTGTTTTGTTCCAATGGTTAGTAAGAAGATGTGTCCATAGGGCTAACTACATTGTAGACCAAATCCATAGCTTTGGCAATAGTGTGGCCTAGACCATTGTTAAATGATCTTGCTACGTCGTTATTGTGTTTATAGTTGCTACTATTGATTGAGATAACACTTCACTTAATCACAGCAATAAGTTAAGTTTACTGTAACTGACGTTACTTGGCGAACCGTATCAGGTAGCATACAACTGAGCTGGTGATGAGTGCGATGTGCTAGCCACCAAGTTTTTGAGCGAACTGTTATTTAACTTTAATGTTCATGACTAGAGACTACAGAGAGACTTACAGAGAGACTTGTTCATTTATTTCGCGCTGCTGCTGTATACGATAAATAACAATCATTTAATAAAACACAAAATAAAAAGGAAACAAGCAAATTAAATTCCATGCCAACATATTCCTGTCCCTTGGCAAAAGTGATTACGCAATGTATGTAATAAAGTAATAATTAAGAAAGAATATAAACAAAACTCAAATCTAGGTTGGTCCATCCTCCCAACTTCCCAGGCGGGCAAGTAGTACGTGCGGGCGCGCTTTCACATGTCTGAGTGAGTAAGGACTAGGGTTGAATTAAGTGATATGTTGACAATTCTACACAGCAGATATCGTGTTTAAGAACCTCCGACACTCCTGAATTTGATCGGTAAAGCCAATTTTCATGAAGAATATCACTTTTATGTCCCCATATGTATTTTTTACTGTTCAAAAAGATGGAAGTCAAATCTGTAATTTTGTGGTCGTTACAAAAGCAGTGTGATGTTGTTGACTGAATTGTTAGAATGCTTCTGGTATTGTGACGGCAATCAGTTGGTTTCTTGCAGTCACAATTTATGCAATTAATTTATAATGTGCAGCTTTATTGCATGAGTACATGTTTTGAAAGCGAGCAACGTTAGAAGCGAGTTTTCAAATTTGTATCAATGAAATAAAGCAACATTATAAAAGAGTTATATTGCACCGAACCCGGTCTCCCAGACCTACCTTTGCTTACCTGGGCTCGTGTGGCCGGCTAGCTCAGGAAGCATGTAGAGTAAAGAAGAGTAGATGGTGGACGGATTTTAAAAAAATTGATGATGAATTTAAAATAAAATTATTGAGAACACAAATGGACTTTAATGAAAAACTTAAATTTTAAGCATACAAAAAATCAAGGTCTTAGTAATTATTTCTTCTATTTTTATGCTATAAAACTAATGTATTACAGGGAACTTAGTAATGTAAGGAAGTCGCCAATGCGCGGCGAGCACTTCCTTGATAAGAGTTTCTTTAAACAATAGTCGCGCCTGAAGGGCGCACTGAAGATCTTGCCGCAGCTCGACAATCAAAACACAGTCACCGTTCGCAGGCAGGTCCTGGGGTGGGCAACCTCTACAGGTCGCCGAACCTCACACCAGGCGGCGTGTCCCGTGGGTGTCGGGGAAGGCCCTTTGTGTCCCGCGTCGGCGGCGGTGGTTGCGGTGGCGCAGCGTGACCACGGCGACAGCGGCGGCGGCGAAGGCGGTGGTGCAGTGATGAAGACGACGAAAGCGACGACCAAAAGCGACGACAGCTCAAGAGTCAGGTGTTCAGCAACGCGATTATACTCGTCGCGTGAATTGTGACGGGCGACGCGGGCGTGATCGGCAGAGATCAAAAGAGAATATATTCGACAAATGAGCAATAGGAGGAACTACTCGTCCTCAATTTAAAGCAAAAGGGGCACTGCCCTTCTCCGGCTCTACTGCTCTGCGAGCTGAGCGCACCTCAGCGCTCACCTCTCCTACCCTTCTGCTCCGCCTACTAGGATCTCTCACACCGTTCTGATCTGGCTGCTCGACGCATGCCAGCGCTCGCAAGTCTTTTCTCCCCCCCCCCCAGTTTCCCAAATGTTCTACAAGTTTCCAAAAATTTTACAAAATGTGCTTCTATTGGCAAAAGGTTCTTACGTCTTACTTAAATTTGGTCCAATAATATCTTGCGTTTCGTCGGTGTGTCGAGCGGAATTTTCCATGAGCCGCTCTCACTCGCACACTTTTCGTAAATAAACGCAGGTGGTCCCTCCCAGAGTTTCCAAACTGCGCAGCCCCCCTTCCCAGCTAGATCCCCAGGGATAGACCCGCGTCGGCGTTGGCGAAAACAAACACAGTTTCCCCCCTTTTTTGCTTGGCGCCGAGATGTCGCGACAGCAGTTGTGCGTAACGAATCAGCCGCCCGACGGCTCAGAAAAGACGCAAAAGCGCCAGTGCGTGATTACGCAACACTTTGTTTTCGATTAGCCTGGGTATAATATTCGGTATCGTTACAATATACCCATGTTTTTTTATAACAGCATTATTAATTTTTAAGAGAATCAATCTTAATTTTGCGAAAAAACTTTGTTGTGACGTCCTGGGTATTTGACGTTGTGCGAGAAAACTGTGGTCGACTGTTCCGATTATCGCTACCTCCCCAAGATTCTCTCGTTGCGATTGGATGAATGTGTGATGACACAATCACTCGTGCCGTAAAATCTAATATCTATTATCTCTAATAATTTGTGCCATAAAAGGCCCTTCTATGAACGATTTCTTGCAACAAAAAAATGTTTATAATACTGATATACAAAAAGGAACGTTGCATCTAAAGCAGTCGACAGTCCGTAAAAGGTAGTAAAATAAATTAGACATTAGAATCTGCCTGTTTGGGCTATTTCTCTTCTCATAATTATTCTAATTTAACTACCTAAATACGAATAAATAAATAGTAATGCAAATGCTTTCTATCCATTTTATGTTTGAAAATCCAAGACCTCTGTTTGTGGAAAATAATTTATAATACATTTCGATTTCTGACGAACCCAGTATTTTCTTAATTCAGTTCTTGAGATAGTGCCATTTTGTGTTAAGGATTAAAAATTATTGACTTACTAGCAAAGTTTAGTCAGTAATTGATGACACTGCAGAGCCTCCGACCGGGAATTCCTACGGTTCGAGTCCCGACGGACGCAGGATTTTCGACTCTAGCTATCGAGCTAGTTCGAATTCAGCTCCTGTTTGAAGGAGAATTCTGCCTGCTCTGATCCGTAGTTTTCCGTGGTTTCTCCGATCATTACCAAATGAATGCCGAAGCAGTATCCTAACAAACGGGCCACGGACCGCGCGCGATCTTTCCTTCCTCTTCTTTGTCCTATCTTCACCCCTATCTTCCCCGCTGATAGGAAATACCTAGTTGGAAAAATCCTCGCAAGGCGACGTAGGTCGGTGCCGATCTCGCCGTTCAGTGGGGAAATATCACCTTCCGCAATGAAATCATGCACTACACTTACGGTACTATTGACGTTAGCAGTTGACACGCCAGGAATCACTAATCAACTTGTTGAACTGATATTTTAACGAAGTAGGTGTATTTATCTCATTTCTCCCAGCGGTCCGGGCGAACTCATGTCGTAAGTGAATTTGCGGAAATGCAGCTGTGAGGAAGGTCGCAATAAGAAGGCCGAAACGTTACCAAACCAGTTCATGACGCTCTGACAGAGGTCACCTCAAACAGCCGTAAACGATTACGTGAATTCGATAGAGGAAGTTCACCTCTTCCATTTGTGTTATTTTCTGCAATAAAAACTTAAATGGCCCACATTTAAATATCCACCGTCAGAGAAATGGTTGTGGTTTCAGAATTTTCTCTTACGAAATGATTATCAAAGGCTTTAATATTGTTTTAACATCAGTTTGGTTGCTCAAAAACTACTTGCATGTCTTCTGGGGTTGTAAGAGTTGATGATAATAAATTTTCTCGCGAATAATATGTACTTACCGTAGTAAGCGAGTCGCATACGTTATTTATAACAATCTTGTGAATAGAGAAACTTCGCATTGTTATTTGTAAATTATCTCCATCTATACAGACGATCATAAATCCCATTCAAGTCAGTCACGCCACCAACCACCAAGCTTGTTTGAGAGTGGTTGGATTTTGAATCTTTTTTTAGGTAGAAACAAAGGCAGCACGCGACCTGGGGATATCTGTATTAAAAGGCCTCACCATCGACTACTGAAGAACATTTTTAAAACTCGTATAAATTAGAGTTGCATGGTTGCATACTCAAATCGCCGGAATCATACATTGAGTAGCAACGTTGAACATTCTAGAGTACTCCCCGAAGGTATTTTTTATCCAGCAAATTGTATTCACCCTTGAAAAATGTCAGTTGAAGTCCAGAATGAACGTTCTCAAAAAACTATTCGGAAATAATCCCCGTACTTGGTTGTTGAAACGATTGTTTGAAACGTTTCACGATTTCACGAAGCAATTGGGAGTCAGAGAATTCAAAGCTCAGAACCAAAACATACCACCTAACACAATTGTCTTGAAAGACCCCCGAATTTGTGTGTGGACGAGAATGATTACAGGTTCCCTAAATGAAAATATTAACAACACAGGAAAGCTTTCATGGCACAGTCAATTACTCTGACGCAATTCTTTTTACGGCAGAGTTCCGAGTTAAAGTTGCCTCCGCGTTGAATCATGGTTCGTTACTCAAGCATTGTTGCGCGACTTGAATATAACTTTGCTTTGTGTTACCACTGAAGGCCGCGTTACGTAGGTTACAGATAAGACTACACATTGTGTTTTCTTCAGGTGTTCTGAACCGACCTGAACGTGTCGATTTAGAAAAGTTTCGCTACGCGACGTTCATAATCCACAAAGAACAACTTCGTAGTGTGTAAGCGTTTTGCTCAACAATGTGTATTGAGCACGCACATATGTGACTTTAATGGCGATAAAATTTCGGTTTCCATTTATACTAATATCATTAGGATTAGTCTATGTACGTATTTTATATAAAAGCTTATAGTATATTGATTGCGAATAATGCATATTATCGTCCAAACAATGTTTCGTCTTGAACCTTTACAAAACTTCTAATTGGGGGCCCAATGATCCTATTCATATGATTTATGTTGATGAAGTGGTCATCCTAGCTATACTTCCTTCAACATACATTTTTTTAAGAACATTTCCAAGATAATTTTATTATTCGTAGCTAATAAAAATGTTTATATTTGAATATACAATCGAGTCATTCATATTCTATATTCGTAAGTAATTATTGTCATAAATGAATTTTTTCCTGGAATGCAAGTCGCCTCCTAAGATGAAGAGCTCCGAGTTTGTAAAAGATAATTTCCCGCTACACTCAAGTACGTCGGTTTCGTGACTAAAAATATAAACATATGATGCATACTTTGTTGCTGAGGCATCCGTTGTCTAAGTTATTTTGAAACCTTATCGCGGCTGTCTAACCGTAGAACACTAAAAGCCGTATTAGATCATTTCGTCAACAATGAAGCTTTTGAGATTTGAGATTTCAGGGGAACGAGGTCCGGGAAATGACTTGAAATGCCTTCGCCTTTATTTTACTCTGTAAAAATCAAGCATGTTGCACATTGTTTCATTGATCAACTGTCAGACAATCATTATGACTCGTATAATAGCTCAGATAATAATTCATACGTAGGATTCTGTTACAGTAGAGAGATTACCCCATCTTTCTTAAGGTAAACTTGTGTATTTGTGAAAATGTATTTTCTTCTTTTCTGTCTTCCTTACGTCTGCATTTACTTTCTCTAATTCATAAAAATTGTCCATATCATACGAAATATGCAGTCAGGCGCAGTAGCACTATTTCCTCTTTCGGTTCTCCTATTCAAAAGAGTTCTATAAACGTGTTTCAAATTCATAAATGTAGTATTTCGTCTGAGGCAATATTATAATTTACTTCCATTATTATTTCATTAGTGTGCACCTCTTTATTTCATCTGAGGGAAGATTGTATGGTGTCTTTTACCCACTCTGTTGGAATTAAAAACAATTTTTGTTGAATAGAAGCCTTCGTGGAACAAATGAAATAAAACATTAACAAACTTCTTTGTGCTTGCTTTTAACCTGAATACTCATATTCCCTACTCTGGGAGTTTTCGTGAGATTCACGAAGCCTGGTAATGCACTGGATGGAATTGAAATATAGACGCCGATGGCCATGACCTCATTTCTGGAACCGGTATAACATTTACCTCAGCGCGACGGAGAGAAATCGTGCACTGCTAGTAACAAAATCCAACGGAAAGAAATTCACAATGTTACATTTTCTTCCTCTCGTTCCATAACATAGATTAGCCTTGTGAATCATTATTAATGATTGAAAGTTAAAATAATAAAGCTCAATTTTTAATCTTTATACTAAACTTCCTTTTCTAGGGCTTTTATCCAGCCAACAGCCGGTTACCCTTTACGTCACGATGGGACGCATATTCGACCATAGACTAGCCCAACACACTTGCAGGCTCAGCAGAACGCGAGGCCCTCCACGACAACACACACGAAGTCAAGGGACAAACAGCCATGCCCAAGGCGGGACTCGCACCCGCGACCTTTCGGACCGAAGCGCTGAGTCGGTACTCGCTCTTAGATACCTCCATCATCCAGGTCGGCACTAAACTTTTTCTTAAAATTAAAGTACTGTGTTTGTGAAAAAAAAATTGTTTAATACTCTCACGTCCGAAATACAAAATAGTTACATAACTTCTACTCAGCATATTTACTCCAACATCCTTCATCTTTCACGAAAAGTGTTAAGAAATCCGTCAATATCGTGCGTTCAAGCCTGTTTTACACGGTCATTTTTTCATCCTTTTCTCATCATTTTTGTGTACAGAAACTGGATGGAAAAAGGACGTTCGGTTCTATGCGTACCGAAACTGGATGAACGTGATTCCAGCGTTTTACGCGGTCATTCCTGGTCTGTACGTAATCGTGATGAAAATACTTCCTCCAAATGCCGCAAAAAGCGCTGGAAACCTAACAGTTGAACATCGCATTTACGAAAACAAATTAAATTAGCGGGAAGAATGATCAGATAGTTACGAATTCGCAGAGTAAGGAGTAGAAGGACTTGTGAGGTATTGTGTTTTTTTTGCGAGAGGGTTCACTGAACCACAAATCGCTTCGCAAAACCTCAATATGTGTATACACACACACACACACACACACACACACACACACACACACACACACACACACACTCCCAGCCGAAGAACCCACGCCATCGAAGAAAGTTCCATAAAGCGACACTAGGGGCGCCGTAGTCAAACTGGATGAAATCTGTACGAAACAATGAAGCATGCATCATTTTTTTCGTACAAATTACATCCAGCCTGCTCAGTAACTTGTGTGTAACGAACGGGAAATGATGAAAAAACGACCATGTAAAACAGGCTTAAAAGACGCTCTGTGACTGGAGCGTGTGTGAGTTCCTTGGCGCGAACGCCCTTGCGGCGGCCGCGTGTCACCTGCCTCTGGCTGGCGGCGCGCGCGCCCAGCTGACGCAGGGGAAGTGGCGGGTCCTTCGCGGCCATTTGGCGCCGCTCCAGTTGGCCCGGGCGCCCACTCGCGTTGCGGCCGCTGCGCGCGCTGGCGCCCGCCGCCGAGCCGTCCTGGCGCCTCCCCGCAGGCGGAGCCGGAAGCGGCCCTCGCCATGGTGCACGCTCCCATCGGCCATTTCCCATCGGCCGACGACGAAGCACTGGCTTCAGTCACTGCATTACGTTTATTTGAACTGCAATTGGGTACGTCCCTGTGGCAGTTAAATAACAATTACAACAACAACAATATTATTATTAACAACAATAATAATAATATAATAATAAATTCCACACCTTGGCTAGATGAAATTCGAAAGGACCTCAAAAACGCAAACATAGGACCAGCAGACATTTTAGAAAGAGACACCTTCAGACACAAAGTAGACAAATTGGAAGTTATGTCAGAGCAACCTAAACAAAAACAGTACAGACCAAAATGTTCAGAAGAACGTAAACGAGCCTTCTCGGAAAGAATGAAAGCCTATTGGATCAACAAGAACAACTCAAAGAAAAATTGATCGAGTTACTTGCTTAACGTCTTCCATTTATGGGGAGAATTCGCCAATAATAATAATAATAATAATAATAATAATAATAATAATAATAATAATAATAATAATAATAATAATAATAAAGGAGTACAGTACAAGTCGAGGATGCAATAATCATATTATCACTAATATTAAGTATTATAACAATTATTTCAACTCCGACATATCCAATAATTATATGTTGGTCATGTTAAAATTTAATACAAGCTACTTAAATATTGGCTAAATTAGTTTTTTTTAATTCAATTATCGCGATCACTACACTTCACTGCAGTGCACTACACTACACTGTTTTTGCTTTGAATTACACTGACCAGCAATTCACAGCACTTACTCATTTAAAATCTATTACTCTCATCTTGTTCTAACTTATTTCTAAAACTTCGGACACTTAGAGGAAAAGCTTTGAAAATTGCTGCGGGTAAACTGTTCCAATCTTTAATTGTTCGAAGGAAAATTTCCCAAGATCTGAATTTTGTTTCCTTGTTCGAATTTTGTGGGTGTGATCACTTCGGCCGAAATAATTTGGTTTTTCTAGTCTAACCTGAATTTCCTTTCAAGCTGGTTGACCTACGTACGATTGTACGATATCTAAGATTATATGCGATATTCAATCTAGGTGTTGTTAATAAGCAAATTATTGTGAATTTCAAAATCGCATGTTACACATAGAAAATATAATAGTTGTGGAAGATAATATTTTGTTTAAATTTAATCAAATATCACAATTTGACATTTATGAATGAAAAAAAACGGATTTTACATTTTTACCTTAGTAGTATATCATGAAGTCTCAAAGATAAAGTGCAAATATTTAACTTCTATGTTTTTCAACCATTAAAACCACCTTCCCTTTTAAAAGGATTTTTTAGAAGAAATACTCACCATTATCAACGAACTTACATTTCTTTGCAATTTGATATGCAGTATTATTGCGCTCTATTACATTGTGTCTCTGAAAACGCTAATTAGTATTGAAAATTTATTGATGTCTTAAATCAAAGACTTAGTAAATTGTTATCATTGCAAACATTATTGACATTGTTTTAAGCACATAAATAATCACATATACTTCTATTATATATTGTGGCTTGCGCGCCTCCCTCGCCTGGCACGCAAGCTCACGAAGTCCGTATTCCACTAGGTTGCGCCGTCCGCTCGCTGGACACTCCCTCTTCGCAATGCAATGTTCCGCCCACAAACATGTGCGTGAACTTCTTTGCTAAAATTACGTGCATGAAATCTTATTCTACTGGTAGTTGGGTGCCGCCGGCTAGCTCAGGAAATTTCGGATACTTTCTTCGCTATTACGAAGGATTAGCGTTATAGATATAAGTCATTTGTGATTATAAATAAATGTTTAATAATTAAGAAAATTCAAGCAACAAAGAAACAAAAACAAAGAAACGTGTTGAGTTCAACTACCGTTAATAATGACCTTTTAAACAACATAGAACATATCAGAAATTTTCAGTAACACAATGTTTAAGTAATGTCTCTTTCTTTCAATGGAGTCTGTGATTAATTTATTTGGCTTTAAGAGCCGTCGATCGAACTGTGGCTCAGTTCCTCGCGCATCACCCCTTTCTTCTTTCTTCTCGGCGCCGTCCTTGGCTGGGCGTTCACTCAGAGAGCCCCTTCGGCGGCAGAAGGTAATTGAGGGCCGGTGATCCAGACAGGCCCAGAGACTGTGACACGGAAACAATAGGCGCCCCGCGTTGCTTTCGACGTCCGTCGACCGCAGCTGGCAGCAGTGTTGCGGTCGCCACCACGCGCACGTATTGCCTTCGCTTACGCCGACAGTCTTCGCTGATTGTCGTAGATTGCCATAGTTCCATAATTATCCAATAATATGATGTCTTTAACAGACACCACGTAAACTGTTCTCAAAATTCAGTCGCTGTCTGGAGGATAATTCTAGCGGCCGGCTGCTCTGATCGGTAGTTTTCCGTGGTTTCTCCGATCAACACCACGCGAATGCGGGAGCAGTACCCTAACAAACGGGCCACGGACCGCGCGCGATCTGTCCTTCCCATTCCTTGTCCCATCCTCTCCCCTTACACATTTACACTAACATGCACTACACTACCACATATTCCGGGAGACAGTTCGGGAGCTTAGAGCTTGTCCCGGCTGGGGCGGTGCCCTGCTTGTGGGAGAGTCCTGGTTAGGGGGAAACCCCACTAGCCGACGGTAGGTCGGCGCCGGATCTCGCCATCCAGTGGAGAAAGATCACCGCCATCTCCCGAGAACAAACATGCACTACACTAACGGGAATAATGACCAGAGCAGTTGACGCGCCCGGAAACACGAAAAAATCAATCAATCAATCAATGTTCTCAAAATGGTACTTAACGATCCCTATTTCTCCTGTAAGCGTGAGAAAACTTATAAAGTGCAGTTCGGAGTTTATCAGTTCTCGAGAACACCAGGGAATAATTTCGGTGTTTCTGGCGAGCACGTCGTGATCCCGCAAAAAGCGTCCGGCGATCATATTCAAAGCGCAAACTTGCGCGTCCGGCAATCACATCGTCAGCCCATCGACCTCTATGTTCGGCGGTCACATCACAAGTCCCGCTCCTGTTATTTTTCATATTTTGCGTAGATCCAACACTTTCTTCCCATTTTAAGATCTCTACTCTGATTGGGACCTATTTATTGCGTCTTACTTTTTATTTTAACCAATACTCGAAATGCTTTCGGAATTTACAAGAGTAGATATTTCGACCTAGAGTTCTGTAACAATGTTGATGTTAACCAGGCTTCGATGTAGTAAGTGGCACAGCTGCAATGTTACCCTCAGAGCAGCGCGACCGAAATTTTGACTTTCAAAATAGGGGTGTTGCTTACATTCTGAAAAGAGGAGTTATGAATTTTCAGTTCGGTGTACGTGCGGTTGTTTTCTTACACTGAGGAAGGACTCTCCCTCCACCCGCACTGCGGCTTAAATATTCCACTTGTGAAAGACCTAATAATTGATGTTGCGTAGTTCCTGTGTGTGGCGGTCACCCAGAAGCAGACGGTGGGTGGCCAGGCGGCAGGTTGGGTGGGCGGTGGGTGGCGTTGACATGAGTCGGGTCCCTTCCGCGCGGGCGAAACAAAACTCAGGAAGACGACGCAAGCTGGCCGAATCGTAATTCTCAAGCAACGATGAGGGAGCTTTTGGTCGCCCGCCTTCCTCCTCGGCCACTCGCGTTCTCCCTCGTCAAGTATTGAAGCATTTTCGAGACTACGCGGCGCGTATTGAAGCATTCAGAGCTACAAGAAGCATTGGGTGATACGGCGTGGCCCTATCGAACTCTTGCGCGTTGGGTTGAGGCCTTCAAACGTGGACGCGTAGCAACTGTTGACCTGCCGCGCAGTGGACGTCCAGCGTCTGCTCACACAGAGGAGCAAGTGACTGTTAGCGAACACTGTTTAGCAGAGGGAAGGCGTTGGACTGTGGCGGAATAAGCCGCATTGAATTGAATTGAATTGAATTGAATTGAATTGAATTTACCTTATTTTACGTGGCGAGACTGAGGCCATGAAGCCTGCTCTACCGTCTGACCATGCAAATTCCGCTACGCTCCTTTCACCAACCATGGGAGAAAGAAGGTATTACATGGGCGACGAAACAGGCGATTTGAATTTAGCTCAGAGGCGTCATTTAGGCTTGAGGATCTTTTACATGCAGTAAATCTACTAACATGGGACAGCCGGCTTTACTTCCCCTCCGAAGGAAGGCATACGAAGGATTTTTTCGCCCTTATCCACGGCTTCGATCGGGTTCGAACCCGCAAACTTGGGTATAACAGTCCGATACGCTAACCGTTACACCATCGCCCCGCATTAGGCAATAGGGCGTTGTCCTATAAAACTGTTGCACGTTGTGTGAGGCCTTCAAACGTGGGCGCGTCGCAACCGTTGACCTGCCGAGCAGTGGTCGTCCAGCGCCTGCTCACACAGAGGAGCAAGTGGCTGTTAGCGAACACTGATTAGCAGAGGGAAGGCGTTGGACTGTGGCGGAATAAGTCGCATTAGGTAATAGGGCGTTGCCCTATAAAACTGTTGCACGTTGTGTGAGGCCTTCAAACGTGGGCGCGTCGCAACCGTTGACCTGCCGAGCAGTGGTCGTCCAGCGCCTGCTCACACAGAGGAGCAAGTGGCTGTTAGCGAACACTGATTAGCAGAGGGAAGGCGTTGGACTGTGGCGGAATAAGTCGCATTAGGTAATAGGGCGTTGCCCTATAAAACTGTTGCACGTTGTGTGAGGCCTTCAAACGTGGGCGCGTCGCAACCGTTGACCTGCCGAGCAGTGGTCGTCCAGCGCCTGCTCACACAGAGGAGCAAGTGGCTGTTAGCGAACACTGATTAGCAGAGGGAAGGCGTTGGACTGTGGCGGAATAAGTCGCATTAGGTAATAGGGCGTTGCCCTATAAAACTGTTGCACGTTGTGTGAGGCCTTCAAACGTGGGTGCGTGGCAACCGTTGACCTGCCGAGCAGTGGTCGTCCAGCGTCTGCTCACACAGAGGAGCAAGTGGCTGTTAGCGAACACTGATTAGCAGAGGGAAGGCGTTGGACTGTGGCGGAATAAGTCGCATTAGGTAATAGGGCGTTGCCCTATAAAACTGTTGCACGTTGTGTGAGGCCTTCAAACGTGGGTGCGTGGCAACCGTTGACCTGCCGAGCAGTGGTCGTCCAGCGTCTGCTCACACAGAGGAGCAAGTGGCTGTTAGCGAACACTGATTAGCAGAGGGAAGGCGTTGGACTGTGGCGGAATAGGTCGCATTAGGTAATAGGGCGTTGCCCTATAAAACTGTTGCACGTTGTGTGAGGCCTTCAAACGTGGGCGCGTCGCACCCGTTGACCTGCCGAGCAGTGGTCGTCCAGCGTCTGCTCACACAGAGGAGCAAGTGGCTGTTAGCGAACACTGATTAGCAGAGGGAAGGCGTTGGACTGTGGTGGAATAAGTCGCATTAGGTAATAGGGCGTTGCCCTATAAAACTGTTGCACGTTGTGTGAGGCCTTCAAACGTGGGCGCGTCGCAACCGTTGACCTGCCGAGCAGCGGTCGTCCAGCGCCTGCTCACACAGAGGAGCAAGTGGCTGTTAGCGAACACTGATTAGCAGAGGGAAGGCGTTGGACTGTGGCGGAATAAGTCGCATTAGGTAATAGGGCGTTGCCCTATAAAACTGTTGCATGTTGTGTGAGGCCTTCAAACGTGGGCGCGTGGCAACCGTTGACCTGCCGAGCAGTGGTCGTCCAGCGCCTGCTCACACAGAGGAGCAAGTGGCTGTTAGCGAACACTGATTAGCAGAGGGAAGGCGTTGGACTGTGGCGGAATAAGTCGCATTAGGTAATAGGGCGTTGCCCTATAAAACTGTTGCACGTTGTGTGAGGCCTTCAAACGTGGGCGCGTCGCAACCGTTGACCTGCCGAGCAGTGGTCGTCCAGCGCCTGCTCACACAGAGGAGCAAGTGGCTGTTAGCGAACACTGATTAGCAGAGGGAAGGCGTTGGACTGTGACAGAATAAGCCGCATATACTGGTATGTCTGCATCGAAAGAGTTCAGCATTTCACGGCTTGAAGATGCGCAAGATTTGTGCCAAGTGGCTGACATATGCTTTAACTGAGGTGCAACAGTGGACTTGATACGAGACGTGCGTTATCAATCTGGATCGATTCCAACATGAAGGCAATTAGATGTTGAACAGCATTATTGCAATTGATGAAGCGTGTGCTCGAGAATATGAACCAGAACTAAAGAAGCAATCAAATAAATGACGTCGACGTGGTTCACCACGAAAACACAAGTGTCTTCAGAATATATCTCTCATTATGCTTATTTTCGCTTATGACAGCCGAAGTATTCTCGTATGTCATTCTGTTCAGATGACCAAACTCTGACTGCCACGAGCTACAGAGCAGTCCTGCTGCTCACCCTGCATCGTACACCGCGGAGGAAACGTTCAAGGCTTCGCAACAATGCAATAGTTCTCCATGATAACGCAACAAGACACACTGCAGCCTTTGTCCAGAGACTTGTGCGGCAGTCGGGGTGGGAGATCTTGGAACACCCTCCGTGCTCCTCTCATCCGTCCGTCCGTCCGTTTCAGTCGCTCTCTGGAGGAGAATTCTAGCGGCCGCGTTCTGTAATCGGTAGTTTTCCGTGGTTTCCCCGATCAACACCAGGTGAATGCCGGAGCAGTACCCTATCAAACGGGCCGCGGACCGCGCGCGATCTGTCCTTCCGCTTCCTTGTCCTATCTCCACCCCTTGCACACACACACACACACACACACACACTTACACTAACATTTACTACACTACCACATACTCCGGGAGACCGATCGGGAGCTTAGAGCTTGTCCCGGCTGGGGCGGTGCCCCGCTGGTGGGAGAGTCCTGGTTAGGGGGAAACCCCACTAGCCGACGGTAGGTCGGCGCCGGATCTCGCCATCCAGCGAGGGGAGATCACCGCCATCTCCCGAGAAAAACATGCACTACACTAACGGGACTAATGACCAAAGCAGTTGACGTACCCGGAAACACGAAAAATCAATCAATCAATCCGTTCGTCCGTCCGTCCGTCCGGCCGGCTTCGTGAAACAGTGCCCCCCCCCCGCTCTGCGAGAATACCCCAGCCACCAGTGCGCTTGACCTTTTCACCCGCATCGCAGCCCACAATTCGCAATGCGTAGATGCATTGCGGATTGCATTGAACCCCTATTTCACCCCAGCAGAGATTAAATTTTGAAAAATCCTTCCTCAGTGGAATTCGTTGTAATATGATATTAAAAATTTCACCGGGTATTCCAAATTTCAGGTTTCTATTTTAAGAAGTATTAACTTGATACACATGTCATTGCATTTCCCCTCTTATTATAAATTATACACAATTTCTCCCCATATTGTTGGTTTTAATGCAAGATTTTAAATTTTTTTAAAAAACTTACACTATTGAGCTCATTAAGGCACTTCGTAACGGACGAGTGTAATCGTCGATTAGGACACGACGTTAATGGCATTTCAATCTCGGTAAAAAAAGAAGCGCCACTGAAGTGATCTCTACGATTATTTATGAAAAACGACCACGTCCGTTGAAATGAAGGCCCATTATGACGGCGATGGGTGTGGAATGAAGAACAGTCCTGCGGTGGCATCCACGTGGTGACCTGGTGGCGAAGTGGAGGCGCAGGGGGAGGCGGAGGCGGCCTTGGTGACGCGAGAGGCGGTGCCGCCATCTGCCCGTCGCGTGGCAGGGGGGGAGAGGCGGCGTGATGGTGGAGGTGTTGCTGCGGAAGCGTTACTGATTCACACTAATTTAGTTATGTTTTACAACTAAGGGTTAGGGTACCATGAAAAGGGTCAAATTATATATATAGCTAAATAAATAGTTCAGCTCTTGCTCTTTCCAAATATATTACGATTTTTTTCTTTAGGGACGTCTGGAAGTCTCTTTAATTCTTCTTTAAATGTCCTGGTGCGTCTGATGCACCCCCTTTTTTGACACTGGATACAGTTATGGCTTTTTTTGTCATTTTGTACTCATGTTGGGTTTTTAATGAGTTCTTTAAACCTGCTCTTGTTCAAAGGTTGGTAGCATTCGTCTTTTCCGCTGAAAGAGATGATCCAGAATACGGGGCAAGAATGTTCAAGTAGAGCAGCTGCAAATACAGATTTTTCAAATAGCGTTTGCTGAAAATATACTTATTTTATAATTAATGTACCTTATCTCAGAAACTGGTGTTCACAGTTTATTAAAATTTACAGAAAACATTCATTATAGTATTGGCAATAAATTGAAATTTTTATATAAACATTCTTCGAAAATAAAAAGAAATGTTTATACAAAATGCTGATAACTTAGGGCAAAAGTTATAATTGAAAAAAATGTACTATTCATTTTTTATTAACCCGAAAAAATGTCAAAATAATAACAAATGCTGTGCCTTTAAGTGTGCGAAATATAAAAATTTTACAGTTAACATTTTTCTAACGAAGTTACAACATTAGTAGCAAATTTAACACGGGCCAGATAATGGTACCCTCTCCACTTAACCTCTTACCGAAGTTAGAAATTTGGCCTGATCTTAATATTAAAATATCTTTATTTCAAAAATTTTAAATGTTAACGTGTAAAAGTCTGGGTTTTATTAGCGTCAGTAAAATGAAAATGTATCAGAATCCAAAGGATAATAGAACATATATTACCTCAAAAAGTATTTTCAAAACTGTTTATTCATTTACTCCGCTGCCAGATAAGGCGATCAATCCCAATCAAGACAAAACGTGTGGGCGGATAACTACGGAACCAGATCTTTATCCAGATAACGGCTTCGAAAGCAAAACAACGTCCGTGAATATCTTTCTTCAACACTCCAAACATTTCCAAATCTCATTGGGTGCGATCAGGATTGTATGAGTGTTGAAGTGTTTTCGAACCAAGTCTTTGAATCATAAGTGCATTGTGTTAACAGACATCATCATGAATGGTGACGCCCTTCGATAGCATTCCAAGGTATTTTGATTAAGTAGTGTGTCTCAGTTTCTGTAACAAATCTTCTTAGCGCTGTAAAATGATTGAAACCCTCAAGTTTGAGAAATTAAACAAAGGACTATTATAATCGAAAACGAATGTCAACATGACTACTAGAACTGATTTGAACTTTTTCATCGGAATTGACGTTTTTCCATCGTTGGCTCTGTCTTTTGCCCTCCAGTACAAAATGGGGATACCACAATTCGTCCTTAGTGACATTCCTGATTTAAGCGAAAACACCTCATTTCCAACACCAACAACGAACGACTAGTGCATAAGCGGCAGTTGTCACTATACTTACACGAGTAACCGCCAAATGCCAGTTCAAAAATCAAATTTCAGTGAAACAAATTTACCCACAATGCGATTTATGCAGGTTGACTCGTCTTCCTAGTTCTATCCTCTCCCATTACACACACGCTTGCACTTGCACGCACTACACTACTACACTACGGTACATGTCGGGAAAGCAGTCGGGGGCTTAAACCTTGTCCCGGTTGGGGCGGTGCCCCGCTGGGGGCGGTATCCCCCCCAGCCGACGTGTAGGTCGGTGCTGGATCTCACCATCCAGCAGGCGGCACACCTCCATCACCCACAACACTACACTCACTGTACTAATAGGAGTAATGAATGTAGCAGTTGACGTGCCCGTAAAAATCAACCCGTAGCGTACCGCGAAGCAATTCAGATTTCCATCATTGGATACGAGGATTAAAAATCTGGTCATTACATTCGTAATTTGTGATGGACAAAGCGACTTCACGGGACATTTCCTTAGGGGTATTCTTTTTCCTATGACTTTCATTCCACAATCTTCTTTTTCATTACAATTACTAACCTTATCTTATTTCATCATTTCCATTGCTTCTGAACATAAACACCATACCGGCAGACCCTACTACGCCTATTATATGATTCTGGCTTGGGAACACTGCACCGACCCCCCGAAATTCATGCCATACAATAAATGTTTAAAAACTCGTAAATTATGCGTATTCTGTGGAAACAAGATTTATCTAGGGTTATTTCTTTTGCTTCCTTATGGCCGCCGCTCCGCTCATTCCGAAGCAGTGCAGGTGGTGTAGGCGGCGGAGGTGCGGCGCGAAACGCATGCCAGCACGGCCCGGGTCGGCGCGGCGCAGCACGGCGCGTTCTACGAGGAAGCGGCTCTGAGCGGAATATGGAACAGAGCGGAGACGCGGCCCATGGAAACGCAAGGGGAGGAGCGAGGCGGGGCGGGGCGTGGGTGGCGGCCCGTTCCCCACGCTCCTTGCCTCCCGCCCCCGCCCCTCCCTGCCTCCGTGCCGGTCCGCCCATGCATCATCGCCTCTCCAAACCAAGTTTCCATGCAACTCGTGGAGGTACGTTAGCTACAACTCTCCTCAACGGGAGCCTCAGGTGATGGATGCGCTAACTACATTCCGCTGCGAACAGCATTTTTCTCAGATCTTGGTGACTTTCACATGAAATCTCTGGGTGTGTCTTAGTAGATGTTTTTAGGAGGAAGAGGAGAAGGAAGAAGAAAGCCTTTGCCCACTTTATTTTCATTACGTGTGGATAGTTTTGCATTTTTGGAACGAAATATATTTCTAGGCAGGTTTATTTTCTTATTTTTATTCTGGTTGATTTTGACATCATCCCTTCAGCACCCTCATTTTCTTCCTTAACTATTAATTTTCTTCTTCTACTTCTTTTTCTTTATTATTATTATTATTATTATTATTATTATTATTATTATTATTATTATTATTATTATTATTATTATTATTATTATTATTATTATTATTATTATTATTATTGCGTTTTTCCCGCGAGGCCCTAGGTTCTAGTCCTGACGGAGGCAGGATTTTCGACACTGGCTCTTTAGCTAGGTCGAATTCAGTTGCTGTTTGGAGGAGATTTCTAGCGGCCGGCTGCTCTGATCGGTAGTTTTCCGTGGTTTCTCCGATCAACACCACGCGAATGCCGGAGCAATACCCTAACAAACGGGCCACGGACCGCACGCGATCTGTCCTTCATCTTCCTTGTCCTATCCTCTCCCCTTACACACACACACACTAACATCCACTACACTGCCACATATTCCGGGAGACCGGTCGGGAGCTTAGAGCGTGTCCCGGCTGGGGCGGTGCCCCGCTGGTGGGAGAGTCCTGGTGAGGGGGAAACCCCACTAGCCGACGGTAGGTCGGCGCCGGATCTCGCCATCCAGTGGGGAAGATCACCGCCATCTCCCGAGAGAAGAACATGCACTACACTAACGGGACTGATGACCAAAGCAGTTGACGCGCTAGGAAACACAAAAAAATCAATCAACCAATTATTGCGTTTTAAATATCCCCTCTCGTGCGCCGTCGCGCGTGGAGTGAGGAGGGGTTGGTGGGGAGGGGAGGGGACGGGAGGGGAGAGGGGGTGGGGCTTCTCGCTGCTTCCGCGCGCGGCCTCCTTCCGACTCCGCCTTTTCGCTAATGGGCTGCCCACTGCCCACTGCACTACTCCAATCGCTTCCCCACTCTAGATTAGCTTTGATGCGTGGGTGGGCGGGGAAAGTTATCCATTTCACTCTTTTTCAACGAAACCAGAAAATGCAGTACGTAGTGAATCAACTGAACATCGTCGACAATCGTTGAGGGTGGATTATTTTAGAAGTCAAGTGGAAAGTTACTGCATTCTATTTTTAACTTGTGTGTTACTCGTGAAACTTTTTTCGTTAAATGCTTTGTAAAAAGATATGTAATAGTTATCTACGACTTTTTTGCTTCACGAATATAGAATAACTTTTTCTCCATTTGAAATTTTTTACAATAAAATTCCAATATTGTATACTTTTTATTTTCCTATTCGTCCTACGAAAGGTGGTATTGCTGTTAATAGTAGTTAATGGGGGACATAAATTAGTTCTAATATTACAGTAAGAAAAATATTGTTGTTGTTAATAGTATACCGTAGATTGTGAACTAATAAATCGTATTATAATAATCATCTCAGTTTCGTTAAGTTGGATTTTAGACAACCAAAATTGATAAAACTACTATTTCTGTGATGATCGTTATTTAATGGTGAGGTAGGGTACTCTTCTGTGCAGTATTGAGTTTTGGGACTGTTTTTAATTTAGAATTTACCAAAATAGATTTAGGACCATGTAATTTAATGTTGGAAGTTCATATCATGGGATTTGGTCAGAGTAATTAAAACATTAAATTACTAAATTTTGCCAATGTTTCGGAATAATTTATTCCATCATCAGAGCTGGTGATAAGAATAAACACAAGACTACTAACATAGGTCGTGCACTTACAAATACAAAGAACCTGAAGACTGAACATAATTTATACTTCTTAACATCTCAACAGAAATATAGTCTGTGTACTGTGTTTCTGTGGAGACTAAATCCCGTGATCTGAACCTTCAGTATTGTACTAACTACACGTTCTGATCATTGCCTCTCAATGGATATTTCTTTGTAACAAGAACTCAGTAGCTTCATATCTGTCACTCATTTTCAAATAATTATTAAAATACTCGTCAAATGTAATCACCGGTAGAACGTAAAAAAATAGCATGAAGTCAATCCACGCTTTTTTAAACTTTCACGTAAATTTCAGAAATCGTTTCAAGTTAACAAACGAATCATTCCTTTAAAATATACTAGCTATTATAAGGCTAAGAAGTAAAGTATAAACAATTAATACTAATATTCTGATTTTCTAACTTCACTTTTGAAAAATGCTGTATGCATTTTCGTTTCTGCTCGTAAGAGTACAAGACCGAACGGTGAATTACTTGTGTTTTCTAATGACTACTGCTTCAAAAAGGTCATCGACAGAGATACTGGGTGGCTACTGATTCCTTATATGCCCACATTACACTTCCCGAAGTGAAAGCCAGGAGCAACCCATGGCGTCCAGAAGAGCGGGCGTCCAGGTGGGTCTGACGAAGTTTCCAACGAGGAAAACAAACTCCGGTGACCCGGCCGCGGTGGAGGGGGCAGAGCCTTTCTTGACGAATGGAGAGCATGGGCGCCGACCGCTTATCCCGCCACTCAACCACGCGCCTTCGACGTGGCTAGAAAATTATCCATCCGAACCACCGAGCAACATTCGTGACGGGAAACCCAAAGGGCAGGACGTCCGCCTACTCACAAAGCGACGCTTCGGCTCGTGACAAGGTTGACTTTTATTCAGTTCAAATGACTTGCGTGCGACGTTTTGAGCAGCTCCAGCCTCTGCGACCTCATTCTCCAGGCATATATTAAATCCATGCGATTTCAATTACTAGGTAGAAATAGATTTTATATGGAGCTAAAATTATTAACAGTATTCAAATACACACTGAATGGAGTGGCATTGCAAACATTCTGCCGAGAAAAGGTAAAATCGGCTAATTTACTTAATAATGTAACCAATGAATTGTACTGCGCACATGTGGATATCAAGAAGCGTCGCTTCTTTGAAGTTAATGGAAAAATGACCAACATTCTTCCCGTGCCTTGCAAAAATTTTATAGGTTTTCCAAAGCAAAATATACTGTTGATCTTGAACTTAAACATCTACTGTATTGTAATTCTGTACTTTATGTAATACAGCGCTGAAAATGGAGAAATAAACCTTCAAAACGTCAGCAAACTAAAATGAGTGTTTAATTATGTTGAGAACCAAATTTAGAACCATTAAAAGTCAAACAATTTCTGCACTTACTGCACTTAATAGAAGCTACACGAAGGTAACGCGCTCGTTTATATGATTTATCGTTTTCTGCTGGCACCTTTTTTTTAATATTTCGGCAACAGAACGTCGCTATTGCGTATCCTTAGAAAATAAGATATTCGTGCCAGTTCGGGATGTGAAAATATTTAAAATATACTTATTTCATTTCCACTGTTTCGGTTTACCTATTTAATAAATATCTACATTCTATTGGTACATTCACTTACATGAGTTACTTCCGTAACGACATTTGACAACGCTGAATATTGCCATATTTGGGAATGGCGTTTCTAAATGCCAGATTAAGATTGCGACGATTGGAAATGCATTAAAAGAGGAAAATCTTGATGAAGTGCTGTTAATGTTTTATTTCATTTGTATTGGAACACTGTATTTCTATAATTTATTGTATCTAATGTTTTCCTATTCATTTGTTGTAGCAACATGTGCTACCTACAGTACACTTCAGCACAATAGTTGAAGCAGTTTTAAAAGTCATGACTAAAAACAAGATTTATTATTTAAACACATTGCATGTTTGTGAAAGTTGATATTGTGAACATTTATTTTATTTAATTATAATTATAAAACAATGATATTAAACATCTGGTTATTTCTAAAGAAAATGTTATAAAAGGTTAAGAATGTTATGTAAAGAAACTCTGGACCCCAATTCAGCAGGAAAGTGAGCTGCACATGTTTTCCTGCGTTAAGCGTTTTCATCTCTCGTCTATTATTTTGCCTCAGGACTTGGTGGTGAACACATCGTTTCTGCGTTGGGAATTGTTAGGGCATTGTTGCAATGCTTTTGCCTGTAAGATCACTTTCTTAGTAATTTTAACGAGAACTTTGAGGGCATTAACATGTGATCTTATATTTAGAAATTATTCCTCATTCATTTCTTCGTAATTAAATTCAAATTTACCTAATGTTTTACATTATATTTCAAAGAATGTAAGAATTTCTCATTTTCGTCACGAGTTGAATTACAAGGTAGATTCACGAGAATTCTCTCGTTTGATTGAGAATGTAATTTCAGTAGTATTTTCTTTCTTTGTCATGAAACCAATTAATTTACGTTTGTCGCGTTACTCAAGGCTCTCTAGTTCATTGATATTGTCTGTTTTCAGAGTACAAGCGTAGATCGGTATTTTTGTAATTACGTAGTTTGATAAATGTAATTACCTATACTTTTATTTATCTGTTGACCATTTAATGTAAAATACTAATTTGAGTCGCGAAAATATTGTTTCTTAATCAAACCTTTCACGTCTTTCATCAAGTATTAAATTGTTTTCATGCTCGTTTTTATCTACGATGTTTAAACAATTCTTGTTTTGAGCTACCAATATTGTATAAGTATTCAAGAATTTCTACAATAGTAATTTTTATCTTGTATTTTGTATGAAATATTGTGTTTCAGAGATGAGATAACATTTTTACTAGCAAGACTGTTTCTGTATTTGGTAAGGCGTGGTAATTGTATCGTTTTTTGTTCGTGTAAATTATTCGTATCACCACTTTCAAAAGTGAATTTCACAATTGTATTATCATCTTTGTTTTTATGAATAAATGGCAATGATCTTTTTAACATCAATTTTAATTTAATGAAGTAATGAGAGTATGATTCTCTTGTTTCTTACTTGCTGAACATGTTTGTACTATTTTACTGGAATATCAATTAAAGATTATAAGCAATTGATCTTGATTAATTTACATAAATAAATTAGTTATTTGACTGTTTCACATTATTAGAAAGTGAGACCTTTCATTATCCTTGATTTTATAAATATGCTTGAGCTATTAGAAGGAAAGAAATTGAAGCTAGACATCCACATATAAACTAAAAACTATTTTTTTTTTTTTTTGCTTTCCAAGCTGACTGGATTTCTTTCAAATTAACTAACCAAATCCCATGAATAACAATATGGATTCTAAAATAAATGTGTTCAGTTTGTTGCCAGTGAAGAAATGATAGGTATTTTCAGGATCTTTTTACTTATCATTTAACTACCACTTGGGGAAAATAATTATCGACGGAGGCAATAGAAAGAATCCTCATCTAAATCTCTCTGAGGCGAGTTTGAATGACATTTTTTGGTTCATTCAAACACGATATTTGTGGACCCTAGCCCAGAATTGATTCACATTTCCATGAGAACATTCCAGACGTTTACAAATTTCTCCCGTCATTTCTTGCAAAGAAATATGCAAGGGCGTTGCGAATAGCCAGGACTCCGAATCAGAAGAATGCGGAGTGTAGCTTGACAGAGCTTACTCACCGAGGAATCGGGGGATACCGTTGGCCTCCTTCCAGCGACCGGATCCCGGATTCTGCTGATGGACTAGCGCATGTCGCAGTGCCTCGTGCGTTGCATGTCCTCCGATATTCCACTTGTATCTTACTTCTCAGAAGTATTGCAGGAAGACGACTCACCGAGGTCATACGAACATATTTAACAGCTGTAGTAAATGTAACCGTTGGCAACATTTAATTCGAAGTACTGGCGTCTCCATTGTAAATGATTGGCTTTCTATCGGCAAAACGTAAGAGATTCTAGCAGTTTTATTTACTATTACAAGTATAAAATCATTTCGGTTCATCATCTAATGAAGCCACGTCAGAATCAATTTTTTCCCCTTTGCGTCCTTCCATTATGCCCCTTCGATCATTTTTTTCTTTCATTTTATAGTTGCCGATGTACTTAAATGGAATAATTGAATATATTTTCCCATTATAAGTAATTTCGACGGCTGTTAATGTTTAAAAACCTGAAATCTCGAATTCGGCAATAATATTTTGCTACGTTCGCAGCCTCTCTTTTCTTGAATGGTAGTTGCATAGTCACTGAATGCTAAAATATTCTGCCTGATTTGATTTATATTTGTTTTTTTTGGGGGGGGGGCAAATTGATCTGCTTTGGACCACAGCATTCTACCCAGTCATATGTTCCTGGAAGCAACTGCACGTGGCTTTTGGGGGGGGGGGATCAACCTCTCTATGCTGAATTCTTTCATTTTTTTCACCCTAAGGTTGTTATCCCTGGGGATAAGATACGGAATAATGATGATGATGAAGGATGAATGGACGATTACAAACATACAGACACGCAAACATCCTTGTTCCGAGCGGGACTCGAACGCTCGACCCTTCAGACACGCGGCAGCTACCGCGCTTCAGACTCAGCAACCTTGGCTACCCGGGCCGGCGTTCGATTTATATTGTAATTATCATGTTGCAGTAATGTCGCGAAAGGACTTGAACTCAAGGTTCTCCTTGTAGTAATTCCGGGCTTCTTTCTTTATGTTTCAGGCAGGAACAGAACAGGGAGAGTAAACGAAAATGATCCATATCAACTTCTGCTATCGGTTCGCGCGTTAAATTAACAAATTTCTTCTCGTAATGCTCTGTACTAGCAACGTTTTTCTTGTAATATCAATGCGTAGTATACTTAGGATGACTTACTTACGGATGGATTACTTACTTACTTACTTACTTACTTATGGATTACTTACGTTAAGGATATTGCTAAATAGTAAATACAATTAGAGGCTTGTTCAAAAACTTGAAAAATCAATTCGTTTATAACGAATACCTCAAAATTATATTTACAAATGTGTGACTTATATCAGCAAAAATGCTGCTAAACAAAATAACAACAAATAATAAAATAATATATTATAATACTACAATAAATTAATTTTTAAACAAAAAGTCTTAACGAATACTGCACCAATATAATATATGTACAGTTCTTCCCATACCTAAAGTGTAAAAAAATTGCCTTTTCGTAATTTCAACCGAATTCGAAATGTCTAAAGCCAGCAGCCTCCATTTTGCTGTCTCGCTATCGTGCATCGTGCACTGTGCCGCGCTGATATCATTCAGACGGTACGCCAAGCATGACAACGGACTGAATACCAAAATCAAATATTCACATTTTCAGTCAAAATAGAACGTTTCATTGCTTTTTCGATTTTTCTCGAGTTCGTGGGTATTTCGAAATCTTCGGCGTTCGGAATCTTAGACATCCATCATATGGCCGGAGGCTGCATCGTTTTCCTTCAATCTCTGCATGTTTTGAAAATTAGTAATACATATACGTCCGGTGCGCATTGATGTCTTGAGAAACATTATTCAAATGAATACCCCTAGTGCAGATTTGAATAAATAGCATACTGAAATAATTTTATTTCATAAATTCTTCTTACAGGTAGTTAATGAATTGGATAACCACCTAGCATCTAAGAAAAGAAATTTAATATTATTGAATAACAAATGGATCAGATCAGACAAACCCTTATTTTCAATTTAAAAGGATACAATTAACAAAATTTAACTTGAACAACTAACTACTGCAATGAAAATTATTTGAAAATTAAATGTTCTTGGAATAATATAAATTTAAAATTTCTTCAAAATACTTGAACTCTATAGCTTCCTTCTTGAATGTCCAATTGATTTATGTAACAATTTGATCTTCATGGTTTGAATAGTTCAATTTAAAGAGTACGAGACGAATATAAAGATGTGCAGCTTAAGAGCCATTAGAGTAGTTTCTGATAATATTCATTAATATTTTAAATATCATTGTCCGTTTGACGTAAATCGAATCATCATGTTCATTCAATATACATAATACAATTTTCAATTCAATAATAAAACAATTTTACAGTTTGGTAATAATATGTATCTGACTGGAGCATGAATTACTGACAAAAACACTGTACGTGTGATAAAAAATAGTATGTTCTTTTTAAACACAAACTTGATGTCAAGCAACAACAAAAAATAGGATGAAGACCGATTGGCAATATAGGAAAAAATATGTAGAGGAACTTGTACATCCCTTTTAGTGTGAATATTTAGGTGATTAGCAGATATTTGTGCAGAACATATTGAATCCTGAAACATATTTTTCAAGATTTCTGTCGTCATGCGGAAGAGCAGGCTAAATGGCCTGAGCCTCGCCACCAATAAAGACTATTTATTTATTTATTTATTTATTTATTTATTTATTTATTTATTTATTTATTTATTTATTTATTTATTTATTTATTTATTTATTTATTTATGTATTTATGTATTTATTTATTTATGTATTTATTTATTTATTTATTTATGTATTTATTTATTTCCTTTCTTTTGTATCCTCATCAGTCAACTGCGTTTGTTTGTCAACTTTGATGCAGCTTCCACTTACTCTCTTTATGATTCTTTACTTTCTTTTCTCTCTCGAATTAAACAAATATCTGAGTGCTGAAAAGACGTTTTTTATTCTCTCGAAGGGTTCGTAGATAATTAACTGTTTTCCTTCATTTTGTCCCATGATAGCTTCGTCTTCTTTCATCCTTACGTTTATATCTGTACAGTCTGTGCTGGCTGTCCAAAATATTATAATGCATCTTCTAATGGCATTAATTTTCCAAAGACACATTTTTATTACTTTTACAGTACGTGAAAACTTCCAAATTGGTAAGGAATTATAATTCTTCTGTAATTATATGGTTCATTATTTTATTTGTTGTCACTCAACAGTGGGCTTTTGTTTTGATACCGAGAGTCACGCTGTGATAGAAGCAGCACGTCTAACAATACCATCCTATATTTCGATAAATTGAATTGTGAAGTTATTTAATTGGTCTTTCCCTTAGTTGTGTCATACATTTTCTAACTTAGTACAATTTGTTTATTGAAAAGTGTGTCAGTATCGACACCGTATACAAGATTATTGAATTTCTATTTTCAAGTCACGATAACAAATTTTCATAATGTCACCTTATTGTAGGTCATTCAGCTCGTTTAAGAACTGATCAATTATATTGCTAAGAAAAAAACATTGGTAAAGTAATTAATTGAAAATCTGAAATTTATTCAGTCAAATAGATAGCTGGATTATCAAATAATTTTATGAATACATTCATTTTCTCGTGTCGACCCCTTGACAAGACGAAAGAGAGTAATTTTAAATCTATTGCTTACACGACTATGGAATTCAAATTTCCTGATTCTGTGAACTGAGCTGGAGCCATCTGAGCCTCCTGAAATTCTTTTTTGCAAATAATTCAAACACTAGACGTGTACGTCTAGACGTCGTCTACAATACTATCAATACATAACCGAATCACTACTAGAACTAAAAGAAAATAATCAACACATTTTACATCGAGAACATATTCAATAAAAAGACAGAGAAATAGCGAATAACAAGAAATAATTGTATTTTGCAAAGAATTGCAAAGAATTGTATTTTGCAAAGAATTGTATTTTGTATTGGAAAGCAATTTTGAAGATTGGAGAATAAAGTGTGTTTGTATGCTGCATTCACCACTATAGTGAGGAGTGCCTCACCTTGGAAGGTGGGCGGTTACACTGTCAGAAATTACATTAAATTTAACGTAGATTTAATGTACGACTGTACATGAATCTAAATGAACCTTGTAAATTAAAAGGAGATTAATATACAAACTTGTACTTGCACATTAAATTTAATGCTTAAATTAAAATCAATGAAGATTTAATGTACAACTGTGCGTTAAACGTAATGTGCCTTGTATATTAAAATGAGATTATTATACTTGTACATTAAATTAATGTTGACATTAAAATCAATGTAAATTTAATGTATGTCAGTACATGATACTTAATACAGCTTTACAGTAAAGAGATATTAATATAAATCGATATTAAATTTAATGTTTAAATTAAAATTCACGCAGATCGCACGTTTCCCAAATAGCAGTCACAATTAGCGTCTTTATTTCCTATACATTATTTTAGTAAATTGCAATTTCGACAGCAAACCGTTCGCGCCGCTCTGCGTCTCCCTAAACAATGTTGCATTTTCATTTACCATCATTGCTCCAACGTTAACGGCCAACGTTGGGAAAACGCAACATTCATGATTTTATTTTGAAGCAGTTTTGGGAAAGAAGGTGAATTTATGTTCAACTATATTTATTTTTGGTACTTTGTTAATTAGCTATAGTTTAACAGTTTTTAGCTGTTAATAGGAGAATGTTATGTTTTGGCAAACGTTGGCTTTTTTGTATAGTTGTTTGAGCTTTATATTTTATTCTGTACAATAATTTATCATTTTTTCCACAAAAATATTTAGTTTAAAAATGTATTTCAAAGTTCAATATTAGAAGTTGTGCTGCGTTTTTCTAACATTTCCCTGATCTGGGGTCTGGTATGCTTGCTCGGTAGTTTATTTTGGGAGCGGCTTAAGAAATTCCGAACCCTTCCGATCCCTTGCAGACAAAAGACGTGACAGCAAAGGGTTTATCTGCCTGCCTATTTCAGGTTCTCAAACGTTTCAGATTCATCCACATTGTGACAGTCCTTGTAATCGGTTGTTCATACGTGTTAGAGTAGAATTCCTTTCTAAAATGTGTGCAAAATCAAAGAATTGTTATAATTATCTGATATGAAAGTTAAACACGTGAGTTAAAATTGATTCAAATATGTACGTGTACATTAAATCTAATGTACACGTATAGTGAATTTAATGAACAAATGTACATTTAATTTAACTGTACATGTACAATGAATTTAATGTACACGTACTTTTAAGTTACTGTACGTGTACATTAAATTTAATGTGCGTTCATGATAATTACTTTCATGTACTTTTACATTAACAGTAATGCAGAAATTTCTGACCGTGTAGCTAACTCGTCTCTTAATTCCCAGACTACGGGTTAAATCCCGAGTAAGTGCAGTTTATTTTGACGGGATTAAAATCTACAGAAACGATATAGTACCTGCAACATGTAAAAGAACGCCCACTAAATATCGAGCTTCCGATAATTCCTAGTCTAATTAATTACCAAAACTGCCTAGCCGGAAAGCGCCTTTAGTGATGGATAAGTATTACGGAGACTGCTGTTTCGGCACTCCGTGGTGGCAAATATGGCTGCGAAAATTTACCGGAAATGTCGGAAAGATGTAGGGAGCCTTACAGTTGCCGGTATATTGAGAGCAATTTAGTACGTGTCAAGGGTGGGCCAATGTCTCAAACTCCAAGTAAACGGACTGGGAGTGGTAGCTCAGTGCATCAACTGATGTCACTGCAGCGCCTCTCACCGGGAGGTCCTAGGTTCCAGTCCTGACGGCGGCAGAATTTTCGACACTAGCTCTTCAGCTAGGTCGAATACATTCGCTGTCTGGAGGAGAATTCTAGCGGCCGGCTGCTCTCATCCGTAGTTTTCCGTGGTTTCTCCGATCAACACCAGGCGAATGCCGGAGCAGTACCCTACCAAACGGGCCACGGACCGCGCGTGATCTGTCCTTCCTGTTCCTTGTCCTCTCCTCTCCCCTTACACACACACACACACACACACACACACACTTACACTAACATGCACTACACTACCACATATTCCGGGAGACGGGTCGGGAGCTTAGGGCTTGTCCCGGCTGGGGCGTTGCCCCGCTGGTGGGAGAGTCCTGGTTAGGGGGAAACCCCACTAGCCGACGGTAGGTCGGCACCGGATCTCGCCATCTATTGGGGAAGATCACCGCCATCTCTCGAGAACAGAACATGCCCTACACTTACGGGACTAATGACCAAAGCAGTTGACGCTTCCGGAAACAGGAAAAAATCAATCAATCAATCTATCCAAGTGAAGGGGCATTATAGACAAATCAAAAAGTATCGTATAGATCCGCTCCAACATGGCCGTTCATGAGCGGTACGCTAAGTGAGGGTGAGACGCACGCCCACCGGAAGCCGCCAAAGGCACGTGCCGCACGCGCGCGGCGGAGGCGGAGGCGGAGGCGGGGGCGACGACCAGTGCGTCGTCTGGCAGCCATGCTTTTCTCCCGAATCGGCCATGATGGCTCCTCCCCACCGAGGCGTAAGCACGCAGTACAGAGCTGCTCAAGTGGACGGCTCACTTGGCATGCCCTGCCCAGCGCTTATCTGCGGCCCGCTGTGTGTCGAGTCAAATCAACGAGATGGGAGGCGCTCGGGCGCTCGGCTTTAGTCTAGTAAAAGGCGTGGCACGTGGGTAACAGACTTTAAAAAGTGTCCATACGCGGAAGTGATGGCTTCGGATTCGAGTCCCGCGAAGGACCTCGTTCACACTAGAAGGTTGAGGCCACAGTTTCCATCTGAGTAACAGTCCCATTGACAATCGTTGACACATCACCATTATCATTTATCCCTCGTCACTCAGGCCGGCATAAAAACCTGGATTCAAGGGATTAAGGACCAAAAAAGGGCCAGGGTATCTCCAAGGCCACATCTTCCCTCCCCCTCACCGCTTACCACTGTGTGGACAGCCCGACGCACCGGACTGTTATCGCAACTCCATCAGTGCTGATGCAATTCGAGTAGTGTTGGCTATGCGTTCCCCTCTAAAAGAGATGGACCTCCAAACAAAATTGTCCGAAAAAAGAGAAAGTGTTGACTAGAAATATTAATTCTTTAGGGAAATGAATATCAATTCTTACATCATGATTAACAATATGTTCAATAAAGGTGTTTCTTTATTTATTTCGATTCATCTAAATGTATTTGCATTAAATTTACTGCAATAATGTATTCTTATAAATGGCTATTATTGAATATCATATCCAATTTTGTCATTTGAAATAATATATTTTATTACATCCGGTAATTCGTAATAAGGAAATCAAACAGAAAGATTATTGCCCACTCATAACAACTAGAGATCTGCAGAGATGATATTGTAAGTATGAGGATAATAAAAGCCACGTGTCTGAAAAAATAATAATGAATTTATAAGTCAACGTACGAGCATTCAATGAAATGGTGTGCAGAAAAGGTCAAATAGTGCTAGCGAAAACCAAATCAATGAGAAACATTGTAATACAGTGAAGGACAAGGATTACCACCGTGTTTTCGCAAACCTAGTAGAGAAGTGTATTATTCACTATTCAAACCAGGGTCGATAGTGAAAGTCGGTCTTAAACATGGGCTTCGTTTCAAGGAATACAGAAAACGGAAAGAATTCAGAAAGTCAATATCAATATTACATCATCGTTGCTGACATCTACATCTCGGTTATTTTTTCCTGTGAGAGTGTCACCTTCTTCACTATCACCATTTCGTCTTCTTCTGCCGCTGACATTTTGTCGTTTTAAAATACAACACTATCACCAAAGCTCCCGCCACTATTGCCGTCCCCTTCGTCGCTACGAGTGTATCCACCATGCCCCTCCATTGCCACTTCTGCCACCAGCAACCCTGTCCCTTTCCTGCAAGAATCACCTTCTTCATCACTATCGCCGCCGAGGACCTTATCGTGGTAATGCCACGAGTGCCTGGAAAATTGTCGATAAATCCCCGACTCGCGAAGCGAGGAAGGCATTTATCAGGGAATTTCCAAAGCACGAGTGGTGTTTAATAGGACTATTCCAAGAATGAACTTATGTCCAATAGAGTTACAAAGTGCGCCAAATATTGAAAATAACTGAAATCAAGTTAAAATCAAAGAGGTTATGTTGTAGTAGTATATACGCAGTTTATTTCACATCAACACAGCGATCGATACATACCGCCTCCTAAGAGAGATGAGTCGTAGCGTATTATTGGCCAGTAGGAACGGGCGGCAAGAAAAATTGGCTACAAAAAGCGATAAATTGTTTGAGATACACCGCCCTGATTGGGGCATTTTATATGTACAGTACATTATTATACAGTACATATTATACAGTACATTATTGGTATTAATTTCACGAGTGGAATAGTCATTGCAATTGGCGTTCCTTTCAATGTGCCCATCACCATGGCCCTCTCAACCACAGCTACTGGGAGCGCTCTTTCATCTCTGCGAGCATCAGTTGTCGACCATTCTCTCCACCACTGCCACTGCAGTTGCCGGCCCGCCCCTTCCGTCGCTACGTGCCTCGCCCTCGCCCCGAGCGCCGCGGGCGGGGGCGTGGCCAGGGGGCGTGGCCGCGGGTCTTTTGTGATGCGCGGCGCAGTGCACGGGCGCCCGGCCGGCCGGCGCATGACCCCGCACCTGTGCGGAACGCCGCTGCTTTATTTGCGGCTCCAATCGCGAAGCTCTTCACATCGCGAAACAAGGTCGGTTAGACCAGCGTTTGCTAGTACTTGCGGAAATGACGGAACTGTGGAATTACAGTGTTGTCACTTTAGTGTTGTTGGATAAGGAGGATGGGGTCTCGATTTAGAGGGATTTATTGTGGCCTTTTGTGGGGTTTTCTATTACTCTGTAAAAATGCTAGCGCGACAGCTACGTTTCACTGCGCTATACCTGACAGTGAAATTATCTATTCAAAACCCTGACAAATAAGACGTACGTAGTTGCCTGTTACTTTATATTTGGCCATACATTTATATTAACCAATATGCACTAGGTTACGAAGATTTTTTGAACTATTTCTCGTCATTTGTTAAATACATTTTAGAGCTTTTAAATTATTCTCGTTCTTGTTGTTTTACTTCTGATCAGCTAATATTGTGAGTATTGATCAGGAACTCAAATACTTGTTTCAAGAAATTTAATTCAAGTTTATTTAATTCGTAAAATTTCACTTTATAAGTCGTACAAAAGAAAATGGACAATGTCTTTGCAAACTATCCAGATCACAAGCTATCGAGATCACAATCAGCATTTCAAATAACCGCTGCTTTGAATCACAGTAGCCGACAATCAGAGCGGGTGTGCAGTTGCATTGACACAGCGTTGCTGCTGCCAAATAACGGGGTTCCGCCGGAAAATTGCGGGTATGAAGCAAGTAGCGGAGGTGGCAATCGACTGGTTATTGCCCCGGGGCTCGCGTGGGAAGCGGCCAGGAAGTGCACGCGGGCGGTGTCACGCACAGAGCAGGGCAACTTTCATCAGCAGGGCGTCCGACCCGAGAGGGGAAAGCCACCGCCGAACCCCGGACTCCGACTACGCGAGTCCTCGTCATCTGAATGCCGCGCAGACGGCGAAATTACACTGAACGCGTGGGTGGCATATTTTTTTGTGATTTTCTAAAAAGCAGTCAACCAATAAGAATTAAATCAAATAAATCGACATAAAGTGAATTTTCATTAACTCATTCAACATTGGTTTTATTTTAGTCATCAGAGTTTCTTTAGTAATAATATTTGTCTTTTACAAAAAGAAACCAATGGCATTGCAGTAGCTTTCTTACCAATTTACAAGGTTTCTTTCTTTTTACATACAACTAGTTTCATGAAGAAATATTTTTGTTACTAACATACTATTACATACTTTTTCCATAAATTTTCCACGATTTTAAAACGCCTACATTTCAAAATTGCAATGTTGTAATCCAGAACAGTCCAAATTTTATTTTATTCTTCCAACTAAATGGTTTTTGTACTGATATAGTGACAAAATGCATACACTTCGAAGGATTAATTTCGAATATTATAATGATATTCTGAATGATAATATGTTTATAAATTCAAAATTTATTGCTTGTTTATCCTTGAAAATAGATTTTATTACATGGGATTTTTTTATTTTTTTTCTCCCTTTCAAAAATTTAAAATTTAAGTAGTATATGACTTAGTGTAGGGATCACAGAATTTTGAAAATGTGCACACAATTCACTTTTCCCCATAGCACGTCATACGCAGTTTTTAACTGTTTTTTGACGTAAAATAAATAAATAAATAAATAAATAAATAAATAAATTTCACATAATAAATAATTCATGAAATAGCATATTCCTGTGTGTTTTTTTTTACTCTAACACTTCCCAAATCACAATATTTCGTGTAATTGAGTTCTAATAGTTATAAAATTACGAAACCATTACAAATAATGCGAGAAAGTATGTGGTGTTGCCCCACTGCTACGTTTTTGTCATTCTGGATACCCAGCGGCAGGCGCCGGCCCCACCCTCCTCGAGCCGCTGAGCGCGCGCGTCGCTTCCAGCAAAGCCTGTCTCCCTGGAACGGCGCGGACGCTCTCCCAATGCAGGCAGCGCACGTTGGGCCGTTAACAGCTCCGCTTCCTGCGCCGCCGCCCACTCCCCTCGCGGCGCGGCGCCCGATCGACCTGCGGGGTCATGAAAATGCGGCGTTGCGCACGACGCGATTGCAGCGTCTCTGACCGGGGTCCTAGGTCGAGTCCTGACGGCGGCAGGATTTTCGACACTAGCTTTTCACCTAGGTCGAATTCAGTCGCTGTCTGGAGGAGAATTCTAGCGGCCGGCTGCTCAGATTGGTAGTTTTCCGTGGTTTCTCCGATCAACACCAGGCGAATGCCGGAGCAGTAAGTACCCTACCAAACGGGCCACAGACCGCGCACGATCTTTGCTTCCTCTTCCTTGTCCTATTCTCTCCCCTTGCACACTCACACTAACATGCACTACACTACCACATATTCCGGGAGACCGGTCGGGAGCTTAGAGCTTGTCTCGGCTGGGGCGGTGCCCCGTTGGTGGGATAGTCCTGATTAGGGGGAAACCCCACTAGCCGACGGTAGGTCGGCGCCGGATCTCACCATCCGGTGGGGGAAAATCACCGCCATCTCCCGAGAAAAAACGTGCACTACACTAACGGGACTAATGACCAAAGCAGTTGACGCGCCCGGAAACACGAAAAAATCAATCAATCAATCGCACGAGGCGATAGCGTGGAGAGGCAAGAGACAATCACGCCATGCGCCTGCGAATTGGCACGTGTTTCAAGTTTTACGAAACAAAATGAAAGAATCAGACAAATGTTTGGTTTTAGAAACATATGAGCCATTAGAACGGTCAAATCGATCTAAGACGTTTTGGAATTTTAAGATGACATTTTGTTGAGGTAAATTGAAACAAGTGATCAGGATCAATCGGACAAAAGAAACTTACAAGACGATTCTGGTACTTCACAGCTTTCCCATGTGGTATGTCATCTCCCTATCCATCAAGATTCTGACATGAAAATTCAAAAAGAAAGTATTCACTGCCACTATTAATGTATATTTTATTTTGCATTAACTGTAAAATATGTTACACGGATGAGATATGAATTTAATACAAGTTATTTACTAATTATTAATTCTGAGTAAGTTAATTACAGTAAGCATTATGTTATCCAAATAATGCACGAAATTTATACATGGCACGAGTTTTGCCTCCAGCGCAGATACGATTCTCACGCCCAGAAGCTCTTCCAGTTCGTGTGAATTACATTTCCTGCAGTCTCCGAGAGCATAAAGAGAATTATGCTTTTGAATACCGTACAATTTCTGCATTACTTTACTGTCGATATAAGAATCTGAACTTTTCACGTACGTAATATTATGTAGAAAATTTTTATATTTAATATACGTATATCGATACATTCAACTTAGTGTTACTTCTAGTAAGTTTGTCTCAATATGCAAATACTTTTGTAAATCGAAAAATGGAGGAAAACATCCCATTTTATTGCACAGAAACTGAATCTCCGTCGTACAGTTCCTCCACCAAAAAAGGCACACAAAAAACGGTTGACACAGGTTTCTCTGTGTACGTCGACGCGACAAATCCTAATCATAAGCCAGAATTGTGCTATCAAGCCGTAAATTGCGAAAGAAACACCGTGAAATTGAAAAAAACTGTACATTACACGGTGGTTTTCCGCTGTCTAAAAAAATCTGGAAGATTGAGGCGCAATTCTGGCTTCGGATTTAGATTCAGCGCGTTGACACATACATAGGGAAACATGTCCAAGTCTTGGGTCTGATAAGTTTTTTCGGTGTGTGTGTGTGTGTGTGTGTGTGTGTGTGTGTGTGTGTGTGTGTGTGTGATTGATTCGTGTTTTCTTTCCGAGCGCGTCAACGGCTAAGGCAATTAGTTCAGTGAATTTAGTTCATGTTTTTATCGCTGGAAGTGATCTTTCCTTGCTAGATTGCGAGATCCAGCTTCCAGTATTTTCCCCAACGAGATATCTCCTACTAGCGGGGCACTGTTCAAGCGTGGACAAGCTTTAAGTTCTCGACTGGTCTCATGACATGTTTAGTAAAGTAGAGTATGAAAGTGAAAGTGTGTGTCAGAAAGGTGTGAAGATAGGAGAAGGAAGGGGAAGAAAAGATTGCGTGCGGTCCGTGACCCGTTCCTTAGGATACTGCTCCTGTGGTATTTAACGAAGAAAACAGGCCGATGACGTAGAAAACTACCGATCAGACCAACCGGTCGCTAGAATTCTCCTTCAGACAGCAGCTGAACCCGATTTATCTACGAAGCTGCTGTCGAAAATCCATCCACTCGAAAATAGGATATTCCCGTAAGAAACACTACAGTGACATGGGTTGATGCTCTCAACCACCCAAGCCGATCCTCCAAATAATGTACTCGTTGAGATGTGATTTGTGAATAATGGATAAGAAGGGAAGGCAGGTAGCGAAATAAGAGGCACGGGAAAAAAACAGGAAATCTGAGGTAATTACCTTTTGTACTCTGCAAAGTCCGCGTCTATCGACAGGATTTGACCGGGAGCGGTAGCTCAGTGCATCAACTGATGTCACTGCAGCGCCTCTAACCGGGAGGTCCTAGGTTCGAGTCCTGACGGCGGCAGGATTTACGGCACTAGCTTTTCAGCTAGGTCGAATTCAGTCGCTGTCTAGAGGAGAATACTAGCGGCCGGCTGCTCTGATCAGTAGTTTTCCGTGGTTTCTCCGATCAACACCAGGCGAATTCCGGAGCAGTCTCCTAACAAACTGGCCACGGACCGCGCGCGAACTGTCCTTCCTCTTCCTCCCCCCTTACACACACTTACACTAACATGCACTACACTACAATACATTGCAGGAGACTGGTCGGGAGCTAAGAGCTTGGAGCTGTGCCCCGGCCGGGGCTGTGCCCCGCTGGTGGGAGAGTCCTGGTTAGGGGGAAACCCCACTAGCCGACGGTAGGTCGGCGCCGGATCTCGCCATCCAGCGAGGGAAGATCACCGCCATCTCCCAAGAAAAAACATGCACTTTACTAACGGGACTAATGACCAAAGCAGTTGACGCGCCCGGAAACAGGAAAAAAATCAATCAATCAAAACTTGACAGAAATTGGAACTCCCATGCTCACAGGTGAAACGCTAGCATGCAGCCGGCTATGCGGCAATTCGCCCCAGTTGCTAAAACATGAAACATGGTTCTTTCTTAAGATCCTCAATCTGCATACGCTAAATGCATACCTTCTTCGGGTTATTGTTGTTTGGATACATTTCCTGACAACCTTTATTTTCTTGGGAAGCTAATGAAAGTTACTTTTTATGAGCTGGACAATACTTGTAGAGCCGATTGCCTGATATGGAAGTCTTAACAACGAATAATGATAATAATAATAATAATAATAATAATAACTATATAGTGCTTTGATATTATTGCTCTAATTCTTCTTTTATTTCTCATTACTGATTGAAGGGGCAAAGAGCTAAAATTGCATTCGAGAGAGCGTTAACATTTTAAAAATTATTTTTTTAATTAAAGTGGATTAATTAGTGCGTTCAGTATATATTAATTCGTTCCAAATATATATTTCAATATATTCGTTTCAATATATATTTGTAACATCTTCGTTCTGATATCTACTGACAGTATAATTTATTATATGTGTCATATGTTTTCCACACACCCATATATATATATATATATATATATATATATATATATATATATATATATATATATATATATATAATGAGATATGTTTGTGACAAACTTCAATCCTTGTGTCAAAAAATGTTTCATGAATTCATTTTCATCTTTTCCTTAACACTTAATCCTTGACACCATTTTTCTTGTCATTTTACTAGAATACACATGGAGCTAGTAGCAGTTGCATCATGAGTTGAGAAAATGGAATACATTTACGATCTGTTATCTTAATTATGAAGCGTTAGGAACGAGGCGCTCACTATCTCAAATTCATTACCCAATACCTTTTTTATTCCTACAGTAGTGATTCATTCCTTGAAGAAATTCCTGGAGGCACTTAGCGTACAACGAAGTAATTAAGGGAAATTAAACGTATGTTAATGCAAATGCAAACCCTGTAACGAAGAGTTATAAAACTGCGTGTGTAATGCGTGCCGTGAGAAGGTCAGAAGAAGAATTCGCAACGCATTGCGTGCATGCTATTCACTCTCACTAGTCGACCGGGAGCGGTGGCTCAGTGCATCAACTGATGCCACTGCAGTGCCTCTCAACGGGAGGTCCTAGGTTCGAGTTCTGACGGAGGCAGGATTTTCGCAGGACCTATCTTTTCAGCTAGGTCGAATTCAGTCGCTGTCTGGAGGAGAATTCTAGCGGCCGGCAGCTCTGATCGGTAGTTTTCCCTGGTTTCTGCGCTCAACACCAGGCGAATGCCGGAGCATTACCCTACCAAACGGGCCACGGACCACGCGCGATTTTTCCTTCCTCTTCCTTGTTCTATCCTCTCCATTTCCACTAACATGCACTACACTACCACATATTCCAGGAGGCAGGTCGGGAGCTTAGAGCTTGTCCCGGCTGGGGCGGTGCCGCCTGGTTAGGGGGCAACCCCACTAGCGGACGGTAGATCGGTGCCGGATCTCACCATCCAGCGAGGGAAAATCACCTCCATCTCCCGAGAAAAAACATGCACTACACTGACAGGAACAATGACCAAAGCAGTTAACGCGCCCGGAAACACGAAAGAATCAATCAATGAAACAATCACTCTCACTAGTCTCTCATTCTAAGTAAGCACCAAGCTAAAGACAGTGGGTTCGTTGGTCACTCAGAGCAAACAACGAAGGCGATCAAGCCAAGAGCACTTTCGCCGACTGCATCGGAGTAAACACTCGCGGCGCTTTCGAGAAGCATCCTGCAGAGTCCTTTTCTCCCGAGTGCATCCGCTGCGAATCCTCTGCGTTCGCCGGCCCGTCCCAGCGACGCACTTGGCCGCTCTCGCCCCACGCGGCCGCGCCTCGCCTGGTACTCCTCTCAGCGGCGGACGCCTTGCATCGGACTCGCATCCACGCTTCACTTGGAGGATTTCTGAATGGATTCTTACGGCCGTGCGCAAACAACCGCTCTGTGTTTTCCTACTGTATCTACGCATCCAGGCGGATTACCTGATGGTAGTTGTCAGCATTATGACATTATGGCTTCATTTACTCTCATGCCCGTTTCTTGTCGTATTCGAACAGTTTGCGATCAACTATTTAGAAATATTTTACAAAAATGTAGTACGCAGACGTTAGTGTCTGCGAAGGAATAATAATTGTAGTACAAAATATAGTATGTAGACGACTTGATAAGAGAAGGGTTCAGGTAATTCCTACAATTGAATATGAATTTAATTCAAGAATGAAGTAACGATGCCTACCTGGATGGCCGAGGTAGCTAAGAGAGAGTTCCGACTCATCGCTTCGGTCGGAAGAGATGCGGGTTTGAGTCTCGCCTTGAGCATGATTGTTTGTCTCTTGACTTTGTATGTGTTGTCGCGGAAGACCTCGCTTTCTGCTGACCCCAGATCAGAGGAGCCCGCAAATGTGTTGGTCTAGTGTATGGTCGAATGTGCGTCCCATAGGGATGTAAAGGGTAATCGGCTGTTGGCTGGATAAAAGCCCTAGAGAAAATAGAGAAAAAAGTAACGATTATGTTCAACTCCCACAATATAATTTCGTGATACCGATCAACATGTTCTTGGCATCCGGTAACTACACTAACTGTAATAAAGTCCAAATGTACTTCGACTTACGAACCAACGCCTAGCCTCGACTCCCTGAGCCCCGGGCCGTCGTCGCCGTCGCCGCCACCGCAGGCGCACGCAACGCGGGGGAAAGTGCAGCGCGCCCCTTTCTCCCGCGCGCCAGCGCCGCCCCCGAAATTTCTGGCGGCGCCCGCCAGGCCCCAGCGCTGGCCCGCGGGGGCGGCCCGGTTTCGAGCCCCGTCACGTAACGCGGGCGCGGCAGCCTCCGCCCGGTGACGCAACCGGCGCCCGCTGGCGCCCGCCGCATAGGCCGCCCGCGGGGCTCCCGCGCCGCGCGGGCAGGGGGTTCGCGCCCTGCTCCCGCGACCCAGTCGCCGGCACGGCGACTGGCGAGCGCCGCCCCGTCTCTTCGGTCGGGAATGAACCCGCGCTTCGGGTTACCCCGCTCGGCACCGCGCCGCCGCCGCCGCGGGGCCGCCGCCACCGCCGCCGCCGCCGCCGCGGCTGCCTTTCTCCGCGCTGGGCGGCGGCGGTGGGGGGCCGGCGGCGGGAGCGGCGAGCGCGGCGGCGGCCGGCGGGCGGCAGTCGCAGCCTGCTAGCAGTCAGTGCCGCCTGTCTGGGCTCCGCGCGCCCGTCGCGCTCCATCGGTTCGCGCCCGGTGTTGCTGTGATCGCCCGCCCGCGCCCCGCCCCCCGCGGCCGCGTGCCCTCCTCCGCCGCGACTGCAAGTGCCGCTTCCGCGCCGAGTCGTTCGCGGACGACGCCTAACGGGACCTCCGCCGCGGCCGGCGCGTTGCTCGCGCGTGCTACTTGCTGCTCGCGGGGCCTACATGCACCGCGCCTCCCGCGTGCACTGACAGCGCGCCGGGTGCTGCCCCCCGAGGAGCCGGACCTACGACAAGGAACCCCCTCGCGAAAGTGACAGACGAGCATGGCGCCGTCTCCTCCTCTGCCGCCCCCACTTGGCAACAGCGGCGCCTGAGTTGACCGCGCACGCTCGGCGCTGCACCCGCCCGGCGCGCGTCGCTGCAGCGACCTCCCAGCGCCGGGAGCCGACGCCGGCCGTCTAGCTGCCCAGCGCCGGCAACAGCGCCGCCGCTGGCTGGCCACGCGACACCGCCCCGGGCATGCTAGCGTCGGCGGGCCGCTGCCCCCGCCCCCGCCCTCGCCATGCTCAACTGTTCGGACGTGGAGTGCATCCTGCACCACGACCACTTCTACCAGCAACTGCATCAGCTCCAGCTGCAGCTGCATCTGCAGGACCACCGCCAGCACCATGGTGAGTGGCGCGCGCGCGCGCCGCCCGCCCGCCCGCGGGCGACCGCCGCGGATCGCGTTATCTCGGAACGAGGCATTGTTCTGCGGCTTACGTAAGGCCCCGGACGCGCGCCCGGGCCGTCGCCTTCGCCGTCGATAGCTAACGACGCAGCTAATTGCAGTGTTTGGGTCGCGTCTCGCCGCAGGTGGGCGATGCCTCCGCTTCGTCGTCGCCGTCGACCTTTCGGTGCCTTACCGCCTCGGCCGAATTTCTTTCTATGCCACGGACACCGCCCGCCGCCCGCGCCGTGGGCGCGCCCGCCCCTCCCCCCCCTCGCGCGGTTCACCTCGGTAACTCGTGGACACCACGCGCCGCCGCCGAGCGCGCACGTCCCCGCCTCTCCAGTTGACACTCGTTTCGAAAGCCAGGACGCCGCACTTTCAGCTCATCTCGCGTTTCTCTCGTGAACGTGTTCTTCCGAGGGAATACCGGGAGATTGTGTCGTGTGGTGACGTTTCCGCATGGTTATTGAGTGTGTGAATTATTTACACTACGTCCTGTCCATCGGGTTTGGTAAAAGTGAATGGAACATAATGACTGTCATCATAGTTGGATAGCAATAAAACATTATAATTTTTGTTTCGTTTTAATGAAAACTTCTCATTCAAAAAGTGACGACTAAATTGATCAATTCACTGATTTAATTCATATCTCTGAACATTAGTGTGTTTCTGAGTGATTTCAATAAACATGTGAAAAATGAAAGGAAATGTTTAAACTCCTTGGCCACTCGGAAATTCCGTGGGATAACATAATAGCTGGATAAGACTATTGATTACTGGCATCTACTGTCTATTGCTTGGAGTCTTACGATATCTTAATTAATTCTCAGCGCTTTTCGTATCTTGGAGGTTAAGTATCTCCTCTATCCTTTGCTTCATTCGCCTTATGTGCTTAAATGCAATTATATTGCTTCAAGTTTTTTTAAAAATTTGTGTGTTCAGTGTACATGCGTCATATTCTCCACGATAGACGAGTAAATATTTAGTAATACGATTCTTTTCCATTCTTTTGTGACGCTATTGGGAGGAAAAGTGGTATGTTTTTAAATCGTATCAAATTTTATTCCTAGTGAAGTGACGTATTTAATTTTGACAATACGGTTTCCTGTGACTCAGCAAGGAAAAATTTTATTTTTTAGTTGAAGCAGAACTTTGTAACTTTAAAGGAAGAATCTCTGTTTGTAGTTAAGAGGCTCTAAAATTACGTTTCCTCAAACTGTTTTTGTCAGTTCGGTTTCAGTCTTCACTCATATTATGTGAGTAAATTGATACTTCCTGTTAATAATTTCTCACACTCTTTCTCATAGGTGGTCGGAACAGACAGTCGGACCTCACGTGTGTATGTTTATTTTTTAAGAAGAGGCACGTAAACATTTTATTTTTAATGGGACCAGCCACAACAGTTTACATTCTAAACTTATAGAAGATTAAGTCGACGAACGTCTTTGATAAATACCAAGAGGCTCTTTAAGAATTCACTGCAGCATTACTTAGTTTCATTTCTTGCAGCATTTAATTTAAAATATTTTATCTGAATATCAGGACGAGATGTTATAATTGTATTTCATTAACTATCTCGAGTGTTTTGACGATATTAAAAAAACGAGGATCAAATAGTTCTGTGTGTAACTTCCGCTGACGCACTCTTTTAAAGAAGCAACGAGGACACTAGAAGCAAAGAAGTGCACTAGAAGAAACGAATGAATCCGAAATTTCATCTCATTGCCTCATCTATTTTGCCTGCAGATGAAGATTTCCAGTATTATCACATTCAATATTGTGTTTTCCTTCACGAATGCGGTAGTTAAATGCATTATTTTTTTCAAAAGTATATTTATTCTTCTTCTTCAACCTCGTGGTTGTCGAAGTGATCTTTAAAGTATTCTTGTTTACATTCTTAGTTTCTGTCGCATGTCTCATGAAAAATCTTGATTACTGGACATACGAACGTTTGAGGAAAGGCGCCTGCAATTTTTCGAATGATTGAACACGATTGTGACTATATTCGTCACTAGAGGACCAATAATTCCTTCCACATTCCATATTGCCCGAGAAAGCGTATTTTCTGATGAAGTTTGCTACTATAATCAATCAAAGCTTCATATATTTTCTACAAGAACGGCTTCCTTTCTGACGATATTAAATTGCATCTGATAGTGGCGCGAATAGATATTAATATGTTTATTATTTACTCCTCGAACGAGATGAAGAAAGCAAAATGAGAGAGAGAGAGAGAGAGAGAGAGAGAGAGAGAGAGAGAGCGCATCCAAGGATGCAGAAAGGAACCTCATCAACATTCCTGTCAAGGCGATTAGAGAAAGAAACTAAAACGCGCGAACACGCCCAAAAGAAGCCTGGCAAATCCGATCAGGATGCTGCGTTCCGAAACTTCCGCAGTCTTCGCCGGTCACACCACTCTGGCGTCGCCTCTGCGGCCGTGGGCGGCACTGGGCGACGCAGGACGTCCGCTCCGATCAGCAGCCGTTCTGCACCGCCGCCCCCGCCGCCGCCCCGCCCAACACCCACTCCCCGCCGCCCGCCGCCCGCCGCCCGCCGCCCGCCGCCCGCCGCCCGCCGCCCGCCGCCCGCCGCCCGCCGCCCGCCGCCCGCCGCCCCCGCCGCCGCCCGCCGCCCGCCGCCGCCCGCCGCCCGCCGCCCGCCGCCCGCCGCCGCCCGCCGCCGCCGTCCGCCGCCGCCGCCGCCCGCCGCCGCCGCCCGCTGACCGCCGCCCGCCGCCCGCCGCCCGCCGCCCGCCGCCCGCCGCCCGCCGCCCGCCGCCCGCCGCCGCCGTCCGCCGCCCCGCCGCCCCGCCCAACACCCACTCTCCGCAGCCCACCGCACGTTCTTCTCTACCCGCCGCCCGCGCCGCCGCCCCGCGCAACACCCAGCGGCCCCGCAGCCCGCCACCCGCCGCCCGCCGCACGCCATTCGCCTGCCGCCCCTCCCCCGCACCTCGAGTTGCCATCCGCCCACTACCCACCGCCCCGTGCTCACTACCCGCCTCTCGTTACTCGCCACTCGACTCCCGCCGCGCGCCACCCACCGCCCACCGCTCCGCTGGTGATCCCGCCGCCCGTCTCCCCTCACCCACCCCCGCTGCCCATCGCTCACCGGTCACCGCACAGCGCTCACTGCCCATTGCCCACTAATGCCCGGCTCTGCCCGACGCCTTCGTTCTTGTCCCCTGCGTGGCCCACCCGCGCCGCTGTCCCGCGTCGCCCGCCCTCAGACCGGCCTTCCACGCCCTCACAGGAAGGGGGACGTGAGGCCCGGCCGCGGTTGCCCTTGTCGGGGGCGGCGCCAGGTATCTCTTATCTCACAGTAACCTTTCATTATCGGTAGCAATTCATGCATTATATCAATAAGAGGTATTTTTTAATCATTGCTTTCTCACGTTTTGGCATTGAATCTTTTCATTATCTATTTTCTAAACAATAGTTTGTACTTTAAGCGTTAAAGTAACTTAGGACTCCTAGGAAGTTTCGTTAGGAAGAAACTCACTCCTCACTTGGCTATATCCCAACCAAACGAAAGACCCGTACGTTTATTTCTATTCGGTAAATAAATATCCCTAATTATTACCAAATTTAACATTGTATAACTTTCTCTATACTACGTACATATCTCCGTATACGTATACGAGAAAGTAAAAATTACAATTAACAATGAAATATAAACTGTTTATTTTGCTATATTAATCGAAATTTCATTAATCGGGAGTAGTTTTTCTTCTGGGTAAAGCATACTCTAATTCCATGTTGTATAAGAATCTTTTTTAATGTATTTTATAATTGGAAGACTTCCCCTTCGCAAACGCTACGACTTCCTCTGACGACACGAGCTACATTTCCAATTTTTTAAAGTGGCCGATGACATTAGATCATTTTAAAACCTGCAGCCTTATAAAATGAATATTTTTAATTAATTCGCAAACGTCCTTCTCAACGGGGCTCGTGGTCTCCGAAATGTTCTGACCACTGTTAAAAAGATTTATTTTACAAGACAATAGGTGTAATAATGACCTAATGTCATCGGTCACTTTAAAAAATCGAATTATAGTAGCTAGGTCACAGTTTCCGCACAGTTAAGGCCGCTTCACAATAGCCCGGGAACGGGAACGCGAACGCGAACGGGAACGTAAAGAAAGTTAAGACATGGACATCTCAGGCAGGCCTACACAACACGACGGGAACGCGAAGCTTGACGGGAACGGGAACGGGAAGGATGGTCAACATTTATCTCAGCCCGGGAACGCGAAGCCTCTCGACCAATGACAGTGCAGCAAATGGCGGCGAAGCTTTCCAGCTGATAGAGTGCGACGTGAAATAACAATAACAAAACACAAAAGAAAATAGAAACTGTACTACAGAAAACAAAAAGTGAATACAAAATTAACAATAATGAATAAAAAAAAAGTGGAAAACAGAGAGAGAACACACAGCAGAGGAATGAAAAAGAATTTCGGGTTATGAAAATAAACGGAAAAAAGATGTGATAAATAGGCGAGAAAAACGAGGGAAAGGCGAAAGAATGAAAAGGAATGAAAAATAATATGGGAAAACACCACGAAAACAGAAACAAACGGAACGGGCAGCACGCAACCAAAACCAGGACCAACACAATACAGGCGAACACAAGCTAATGGCAAATCAAAGAGTGAGCAGAGTAGCGTAGCTATAGACGTTCTTTGGTTTTGGCAACTGTTTCTTGAAGTTCTTTTTTTTTGCCGCAGCAAGTTTATAGCGCTGTTCGTCTTCCCGTTGACGTTAATTGTGAAGCGCATGTACCTCGCGTTCCCGTTCCCGTCCTTCCCTTCGCGTTCCCGTTCCCGTTCCCGGGCTATTGTGGAGGGCCCTTTAGTGCTGCGCTTAAATAGCCTTTCCAGGAAATTAATTATTGTGGTCAGTGATTTGAAACGTAATCTCCTCATGGAAAGCCACGTGACTGCCTTGCTGACTGAAAATGAGGAAACATCTGCAAATCGTTAAAACTTGTCAGTGACCAATATTATTTTTTTGCCAACCGCGTAAGGAATTCATAAAAATAGAATATCATACGGAGTTTTGAGAGAGACCGCTCAGCTCTTGCATCTAATATTACATCGGCCACCACTTACTTTATCTCTACCCGTCACACGGTGGGCTAGTATTTTGGTGAGAAAGTTGTCAAATATTCGAGTTTTTTTAGAAATTGGATTCCTTCAGTTGTTTACATTGCAGCACTCAGCGCTTCATATTCATTGCACTAACTTTTAATGCCGTATTGCGTTTATCAAAAGTTACATTGCGGATGATTATTCATAGCAAGGAATGTGCTTTATTTTCATTTGTTTTGACACTTTATATTATAAATCTTTCTTTGCCCAAGAAAAAAATAGTTGACCTAAGTTTGAGGCAAATGTCATATACTTCGAAGACAAAGAAGTTACTATCAAATATATACTATTGCACCATTTCAAAAAATTAGGCTCTTCTAATTCAGATTTTACAGAGGTTTCACAAGAATTATAAGACATGCTGAATAAAGCAACGAAGGAAGGCGGAGTTCAGGTGGCTATCAGCTACCTTCATTACAAGATGGCACCCTCACGGTCGATAGTGCAAAGAGAGGAAGTGGAAAGTGACGTTATCAATGATTACTTGAGAAAGAATTTTTTTAATTCAATATTTTTCTGATACAGCGTACAGAGCCACTTTACGGAATTGTTTAGTATATGCAATGTACATAATAATATGTAGAAAAATAAGGAGGATGACCCCACTGGGCTCCTTAATGGAAAATCAGGTAGGGGTGTTTAGGAGTTATTGCGGTGGTTTCTGAAATGGTGAGATAACGGGGGTTATGATGTGGAGAAAGAGTGGGAGTTACGGAGGGCGGAATTTATCTTTGGGGAATCTGGACGGGATGCGGCTTAGACGGGGATGAGTGGTTTCTCCTAGGGGGAAAGTCGGTTGGAAGGGGAGGTTATGAAGCTTGTTAAAGAGTCCTTCGGAGAGGCGGGCGATGTGCTGGGCGACTGGGGGCAATTTTAAATCATTGTGAATTTGTTATATAGAAATATACCATAGAGCATTTAATGCAGTGCGGAGCACTTTATTTTGTAGGGTTTGGATGCGTTTAATTGTTGATAGTAAGGAAGAATTGAAAGTTGAAATCCGAAGCTTCGGTAAATAAAAAGTATCTACAATAATGTGAATTAAAACTTCGTTAAAATCTTTATTTGATTCAATAACATCTTTACTCATTTTATTGTACATAGTCCAAGGAATCCTACATTAATTTCTTGAAGGTCATTGGATAAGCATACATTCCATAAATAATAATTGTTACAAAAATCATTCATATCTCAATTGAATAAATTATAAATAATTGTTGTCAACCGGGAGAGGTGGCTCAGAGCATCAACTGATGTCACTGCAGAACCTCGGACCGGGAGATTCTAGTTACGAGTCCCGACGGTGGCAGGATTTTCGACACTGGCTTGTCAGCTAGGTCGAAATTCAGTCGCTGTCTGGAGGAGAATTCTAGCGACCGGCTGCTCACGTTTTAGAGAAAGACGTTCAACTGCAGAAGAAAAGGATTAGCGATGAGAAAAATCATTGGTAAAATCCTGGAAGAAACTTCACAACGCCTAGAGCTATAACTTATCTTAAACCCCTTGCAATACTGGACCAACTAAATCAGAGTTACCTGATACTTTGGCAATTAATTTTTGAGATAGTGACTACAAGAAAATTGTATGGGAATGTAACATCACCTTCTCCACGCTATTGATTTTTTTTTTATATTTGATTGGGACTGATGTGAAAGTGTACCTTGACAATTATTTAAATTATAATTTTCCTTGCATATATTGTAAATATTTGATTACTTCTCCTTGTGGATTTTTGCTGCATTGTAATAAATAGTGATCGCATATGTTAAAGCAAGTCGTAATATTCCTTTAAATGTTAGTTGCTTTTTTCAGTTCTTAAAGCTAACAGTTTTAAAGAAATTATATATTTTCCCTCCTATTTTATATGTTTTATTAGCTGTTCTCTAGATGTGATTCTCTCAGATTAATTTTGAATCGAGCGTAAATTCTCAAAAACGTATTGAAATATTTTCTCCAAAAACTGTCACCCTTGTACTGAAACATTTGTATTTTTACAAAACAAAATTAATAAGATCATTTAGGGTGGAAAATAGTAGAAAAACAATGTTGACCAAGTTTTTGGCCCAAATATACCACTGTGGGTCTCCAGATAGTTCCGCGGGGTCTATTTATCGATGAACGCCTAAACGAGGCGTGCGCCGTAAAGATAATTATTTCTTTCTTCTTCAAACTGACAAAAAATATTACGCTTATCCCAATTGTTTTAGGTTCGTGTAGAGTAATCGCTCGTGGTCACACTAGTCAAGGCTTTAGTTTAATCTTTATTAAGAGGAATTTACTTATTTTCCAAACTTTTATCTTAGAGCTCTATAGTTTGTGTATTTTGAAATTATGAAATAGAGATTTTGAAATTATAACTCAAAAATTTCTTTGTTTTGCGAATGTTTCGCAAAGTATGTTAGTACCGAACTTATTTAATTTTACATATGTATATTAAGTTATGAATACAGAATATAAAAGTAAAGTTTGTGTGTGTGTTTTCTGTCCATAAACTTGAGGGGTCATCCCAAACGAATCATTGCCAACAGAAAAGCTGTTCCTAACATTTACGTGATTTTATATCTACTCGCAGATTTCAGAACTCGTCCAGGCGGTTTTATTCCTAACACACTTCCTCCAACAGTGCGCGGCTGCCCACGCAGCTCGGGCAACGAACGTCCGCGCCGCCGGAGGAGGGGCGGGGAGAGGGGGAGGGGCGGGGACGCAGTGGCGCGTGCGCGTGTTCGCCGGCATCCGACGCGCATTACAGACATACCGGGAAACGAGACGCCTTTTCCTGGTCGGGAGCGGGGAGCACTTGGCCACTCGTGCAGCTGCCGGCGAGGCGGCGTGGCGACGCGGCGGGGGCGGCGGCGTATGCAGTAGCAATGGGGGCGGCGGCGGAAGTGGTGGTCGTGGTACCTGTCATGGCGTCGATTCGAAATGGTCCAATAGATGTGCGTAGCTAAAGAGAAGTGGTGGTAATACTGAAAATACGTATTTTTTTTATAAAGATTTTGAGATAATAAATATTCTGCCAAGTGAATTCGTTAATGAATTTTAATTTTTTTAATAATTGTAATCAACTGCTGAAATTTGAAATTTAATGCGAAATGTACATTTAAATAATAGTGTAAAGACAACGATGAAGAAAAATTGGATTTGTCTCTGACATGAGACGTTGAAAACACACAATTCACTTCCCCGATGTGAGATATGGTAATATTGCCCTGAGAGACTGACTGTGCCTCAACAGTAAAATTAAAGTGATTTGAAACGATTGTTCGGACACGCAACTCCGCTATTACTGTAAATTGCTTGTATTGTGGAAGCAATACCTATCTCAAAAGTATTTAATTGATTGTGTTAATTGAACTGATATATTTTGAAGCAGGAAATTCCGTTGCCGTGGGAATGAATTTTGTTGAACTGGTTGTTTTAATATTTAAAGTTACATGAACAACTTTTGATTGGTATGAAATTTTGTTTTTTCGTATGCATTGAAGTAGTAATTATTTTAGGAATTCAGTGCGTTTTAATAACTATTGAGCAAGTTACTTTTAATTATTTAATGGACCGTATCAGTATTGGCATAAATTTCAATAACTTATGAAGACCACCTTAATTAGAAATGTTATACCTTTAATATTAAAGAAATATACACAAATACAATATTTAATTGATTATCTAATCAATTACTTACCTACAATTACCATATTACCAACTCTAATACCTTATATGAATGTTTTATTATGAAATAAAAAAATTAGTTGAACTGAAGCCGCGGAAGCTTACGTGTACATATAATAAACAACATTTGTTGTCAAGAGAACAACATACAAAGAGTGAAGTAAAGTGGATGAGAAATCGCACGATAATAATGAAGACTCTTTGATACGTCCGTTAGTCCGAACGTATACTAGAAAGCGCGTGTTCTGTTGTATTCCGCTAGCATTTATTTCGGTCGCCTGAAATTCTCGTTGGAAAATGGCCGTAGGAATGCAGCGTGCGGTTGGGCATCCTTTCGCCCACTGTGACGTGCGTGGCGACGGTGGCGCCGACGTTGCGACAGCGCGTTGCGAGATGCCGCGCCGCCTGCGCCTCCATGCCTTCCCCTCCCCCCGCCACCCCCGCCGCCCCGCCTCCTCCGCTGCCCCCACCGCCACACCGCCCCAGCCGCTCCCGCCGCCCCGCGACCCCGACGCCCCCGACGCCCCCGACGCCCCCGACGCCCCCGCCGCCCCCGATGCCCCCGACGCCCCCGATGCCCCCGACGCCCCCGACGCCCCCGACGCCCCCGACGCCCCCGACGCCCCCGACGCCCCCGACGCCCC